>JAKSZU010000001.1:173515356-173757856 GCA_026018925.1 Tupaia tana | reverse complement strand
GCTTTAGTCTTTTATCCATAATATTTCCAATGGTCACAAATACATTATTTATATAATAAACATAAAATATCTTCATCCTACTTCATTTAAGAGGTTGAAAGTCCTGATGCTCATGCTGGAATTCTTTAATTGCTTCAATTAAATTTATTATTTTTTTAATTTGCTTATTATCTTCTGCTATGTCTTCTCAAGCTGCTTCGGAAGATTCATCTTTTTTTCCCTCCATTATACTTTGTTTCACCTTCAATTTTTAAAAATCTGTTTTTTTCTAAATTGTGACACATGACATTGATATAAAAATTTTAAAATAAACTTACCGAGTTTATAATATATGCTTTTGAGTCAAACTTCCATTTAACTATCATGTAAAACTGACGAAAAATAAAATTTTTTTATGCCAGATATCTTCTTTCATGAAATTCACAACATGCAGCTAACTTAGTGCTTTGACCAAAACCAGAATAAAAACTCCTTGGTACAATAACAGTTGTACCAGAGAAGTTGCCTTTCTTAATTTCATAAAGTTGAAATTTGTATTAAATACAGCTATCTACAAATTTGAAAGACAGAGACAGAGATATATGAGCATTCACCTCCTCAGGGGACCTGGCCATACTAAAATTCCTTCTCCTCTTTTCTTTTCTTGAGATTTTTGAGCCAAGCATTTGAACCACTCAGTCAGCCATATGGGATCCATCCATGCTACCTGATGGCCTGGAAACAAATCTTAATCCTTTCATTTCTGATGACTGTACTGCATGGTACCTAAAGTGTTAATGTTAAAGTTCCCTGTCTTCTCATGTGATTTGTCTGACAATTCAAATTACACTGGTAGTATAAAAATTTGTCATAGAGGGACCAGCAGTTAGCGTAATGGCTATGTCACCGAACTCCCATGTAGTTGACCAACGCTGTTTGAGTCTCGGACCCAGTGGATTAAATGGACGCCGGACGTGTGTGCAAGTGTGCCCAAGATCCCGAGAGGAGAATGGAGGAGAAGGGATTGCAACGTGGCCATCCTCCCTGGGGGGTGATTTCTTGCTTTCTGTCTCTCTGTCTCTCTGTCTCTCTCTGTCTTTCTGGCGAGAGCACTCACCCTACAGAAAAAACCTTCCAAAAAAAATTTTTGGGGCATAGAAAAACTAACTACACAGTTTTGAATTTAAAACCTCACAAGGATGAACACAATTTTGATAAAATTAAAATAATGAAAATATTGCTAAATGTTGACAAAACAGATTACACTTAAACATAAAATGACTGTATAAAAAGATTAATGCCTCACACCACCCAAAGGAAAAACATATGCTATGATGTAAGTCTAGATTAAATCTTTCCATCTAAAATGATCATTTCTAAGAATATATTTTACTTTACAAACTTGATCTTATAAGAAACCTCATGTTTTGAATTTTTTTTTGATTCTGAAAATTAATATGTCTATTAGAAAATTTCAAACTAGTAGAATGACTTTTTTCTTTTTTTAATGTTTTTTTTAATTGCCAGAGTGTGCATGTATTCATCATTCAGAGAAAAAGAGACAGAAAGGCAAGGATATTTCACACAAATGGGGCCTGGTCACAGAGCAATCCTTTTTTCCTCCTGTTCTACATTCCCATCAAGAGCTTGGGCACTTATGCACATACATATGGCATGCTTTTCAAGATCCTGTGTTTGAATATACTATTCTAGAATGTATGAAAACAGATCTTCGGCTTTTACATTCGGTTTCTTCTTATCTCAGAATTTTGCCTTCTCAGCACATTCTGCAGCTACTCTTTTTGTTTTTTTGGAGAGGTTTTTGCTATAGGGCGTGTGTGCTCACCAGAAAGACAGAGACAGACAGCAAGAAATCACCCCCCAGGGGGGATGGTCACGCCGCAATCCCTTCTCCTCCATTCTCCTCTCGGGATCTTGGGCACACAGGCACATGCGCCTGACATGAGTTTTAAGCCACTGGGTCTGGGACGCAAACCGTGGTCGACTACATGGAGTCCAGCGACATAGCCATTACGCTATGGTTCCCGAAAAAAATTTGTTTTAATAAATCAAAATCAAAAACCATTAAAACATTAAGAGAAGTTTGCTTAAGACTTACAGCCAGGAAACAGGTTAGGACTCAGTTCAGACAATAGGCAAATGAACTTATCAATAGTTTAAGAGAAGACAAAAATCTTTAAATCTGGGGGGAAAAAAGCTTAAAAGAAAATCAATCATCTTTTAGTCAAAAGTCAGAAAATTCTGTTTCACCAGTTTAGTCTCATGTAATTAATCTCTCTTCTGTTGACCTTGCAGTGTTTCTGAGGTCTGATCTTGACATTTAAATTTTGAAAGTTGAGACCAGCAGTTGGCACAATGGCTATGTCACCAGACTCCCACATAGTTGACTGTGGTTCAAGTTGCGGACCCAGTGGCTTGAACTCACAATGGGCACGTGTGCATGCATGCCCAAGATCCCGAGAGGAGAATAGAGGAGAAGGCTTTACGGCATGGCCATCCCCCCTGGGGCAGGGTGATTTCTTGCTTTCTATCTATCTCTCTGTCTCTCTCTGTCTTTCTGGCAATTGCAAGAACCCTAAAGCAAAAACCTCTCAAAAAAAAAAAATCTAGAAGTTAACATTCAACATTAGTGTTGATCTTTCCAGAGTTATACCTACTATTAAGTTGGTTATTCTCTTGTTTTTATTTTTGTTTGTTTGTTTTTGTTTTTGTTTTGTACTCTTATTTCTGTATGTCTGACTTAAGTTTTCCTAGTATAGGCCTCCCTTCAGAACTTGGAAAGTTGGTCTGGCATTGGTAAATTCTTTCAGGTTTTGTTTATCTAAGAATGCTTTTGTCTTTTCTTCCCATAAGGATAATCTTGCAAGGTATAGTATTCTTGGTGGAAATTGTTTTTCACATAACGATTTCAATATATTTTCCCATTCTTTCCTTGTTTGTAATGTTTCCTATGAGAGGTCTGATGTTAGCCTGATGGGATATCCTTTGAAAGTAAGTTGAGGGAACAGCAACGGCTATGTCGCTGGACTCCCATGTAGTCGACCGCGGTTTGAGTCCCAGACCCAGTGGCTTAAAACTCATGTTGGGCATGTGTGCATGCGTGCCCAAGATCCCGAGAGGAGAATGGAGGAGAAGGGATTGTGGTGTGGCCATCCCCCCTGGGGGGGGGGGATTTCTTGCTTTCTGTCTCTCTGTCTCTCTCTGTCTGTCTGGCAAGCACAGGCACCCTATAGCAAAAACCTCTCAAAAAAAAAAAAAAAAGTAACTTGATGTTTCTTTCTTTCCAATTTTAATAACTTATTTCTTTCTGTGGTTTTGCTCAATCTGGCTATGATGTGCCTTGGAGAAGATTTTCTTGGGTTGATTCTATGTGGGGTCCTTTGTATTTCTTGGGTCTTGATATTTGAATGCCTCTCTAGGTTTGGAAAGCTTACTTCCAGGATTTCATGCAATGGATTATCAATACCTTGGTTGGTTTCTTCACTTTCTGGAATACTGATTATTTGGATGTTTGAGCTTTTAGTGGTATCTAATATTATATATGATTTCATTTTTAGGAGGTTATTTTCTCAGTCTTTTTGGTGAGTTTTTCTAAGTCAGAGTTTCTGTTTTCTACATCAGATATTCCATATCCCGTATGATCTAATCTGCTTTTAATACTTTCGAGGGAGGTTTTAATTTCGTGTATTATAGCCTTCATCTCTAACAATTTCATTTGATTATTTTTTATGGTGTGTATTTTCTCTTTCAGATCATGCAAGAACTTTCTGACCTACTGGAATTCATTGTCTCTTTTCTTCTGGAAAGTGTTGTCTCTCATCTCTTTCTTCTCTGTTAGTTTGTCACTATGAATATTCTAAATTCTGTATATGACACGTCCATGAGTTCCATTGTGTTGTCTGTGCAGGGCAGGTAGTTATATTTTTTTCCCTTGAGGAAGAGATGTGTTTTTGGTTTCTCATATTTCTTGTGCCTCTGCAGTGGTTTCTAGTCATCTGATGGATTATACACTTTTTTCTTATATTTTGGAGTTAAATCAGAGCATATTTATGCTCGATTTTCCTAGTTTTGTTAATGATTTATTACTAGATTCATGTTATGGGTTTGGATGTATGTCAGAAAGCTCATGTGGTAGAATTTGGTTGTCTGGTTAGAGTTGTTAACAGGAAACTTATTTCAGCTATAGAAGGAAAAGATGGAGACTTTGGGAGTGATTAGAGTAGGGCCTCCATGATTGACTTCTGGTAGATGTTTAAGGAAAGTAAATAAGAGAGAGGCAAACAAATACAGACATACACATGCTCTAAGTTCTGTTCTGGTTAAGTTTTGTCATGTGATACTGAGTACTACTGCAAAACCCATCAATGAGAAGACCCTCACTATGTGTGGACCATTGACCTTGGACATCAAAACCAATGGGACTAGCAGGTGGTGTGGTGAGTAAAGGCACTGGACTTCCACATGGCCAACTGCAGTTTGATTCCCTGAACTATCAGATTGCTTACTCACTTTTTCTATTTCTCTCTCTCTCTCTCTTTCTCTGGTGAGTGCACATTCCCTATAGCATTTTAAAATAATAATAATAGGGAACCAGCAGTTAGCGTAATGGCTATGTCGCTGGACTCCCAAGTAGTCAACAGCGGTTCGCGTCCCGGACCCGGTGGCTTAAAACTCACACCGGGCGCGTGTGCATGCGTGCCCAAGATCCCAAGAGGAAAATGGAGGAGAAGGGATCGTGGTGTGGCCATCCCCTCTGGGGGGTGATTTCTCGCTTTCTGTCTCTCTGTCTCTCTCTGTCTGTCTGGCAAGCACACACACCCTATCGTAGAAAACCTCTCAAAAAAAAAAATAATAATAAATAAAATTAAAGAAATAAGTCTTTAAAAATTAATCTATATTTTTTATGAATAAGCCAAACTTAATTATTTCTGTTATTAGAAACAACATGTACTAGAATAACTTATAAATGCCTAAATTTTGTTATGGTTTCTTTATGTTAGCAATAAACTATTAGAAGTGATTAGGAAAACATTCTCTTTCCAATAACAATAACAAATAAAATCAATACATGTTAATAAATTGACAAGAATTACCAGGCCCATATTTAGAAGATTAGAAAGATAGTAACAGCTACTTTGAATATTTTGACACATTTTAAACATAAGAATAAATAGAAATGAATGACTGGTGATCTTAGATTTTACAATTGCATCTGTACCTCACTTCATTTTAATTTGTTTGGCAAACCTCTAACACTAAATGAAAAGCTGCCTAATGGGAAAAAATCTATCAACTTTAATTTTAAAAGTTATGCTGAGTGCTATCCTACCTGTGATACCCAAACAATATTGCATATTGAAAAGTGTAACAATTAAAAATATGCTTTACATAAGAGTAAATAACTATTGGAAAGTAAAACATTGTAGATAAGACATAATTCAACAATTCACCAAAGTAATAAGAGACTAGAAAACAGGTGATTGTGAGTGGACAAACAGGAGTCATTGCTCAAAAGATATTAGTTTATGTGCCATTTTGTTCATCAATTTTTTAGCCATATATGGACTCCTAGCTATTTTGCATGTAAAGTGAACTCAAGAATAAAGTTTAACACAGAAAAATTTCCTTCATGGGAAAATAAAGACTGAACAACACAGATAGTTTGTAATGCATGAAAATGGTACTGCATGGAAAATGGTCTGAAAATTTACAGGAGATGCCATCTGTCTATATCTTTCAACTGGTGTATATATGCAAAGTAGAACATTTTGAGTTCATACTAATATGGTACACAATTCAAATTCATTCCATGTGATATTCTTTGACAAAGAAAAAAGCTATGTGGTTTAAATTGGAATAGGGAGTATGTATCTTTTTCTAAATATTGAAATATTATTCCTTTAGTAGTGATTTGCATTTTAAAAAGTTATTTTTTAAAAGTGGAGAATAATTTCTATTCAATAGTAGAAATAAAGGGCTTTTGGACAAAAAAAACAAGATTTTAATTACTATTTTTAAATCATACTTGTTTTAAGATAAGTATCAGATACGATTTAATTTTATTAATAAATTGTTTACTATAATATATATCTCTACAAAAGCAATATTGTGGCTAATATACAAATTTTAAAAATATTTTTGATAATAAACAATTTATATTAAATTTTCTCTATCCCTCAATTGTCCTTATACTGTTGATTTAAATGGCATTATTTTTGTATATTAGAATATTTGTCTAGGTAGAAAGAGTTAGATTTCACATTACTCTGGATATAAGATGTAATACCAATGAACAAAAGTTATAGGTAGACATAGTTCTGCTTAGTATAAGGAGTTTTGCAGCACTAGAATAAACTGCCTTGTGAAATACTGAGTTCTTAAACACTGCTAGGATTTAAGTAAAATCTAACTGGCCACATATTAGAGATAAATTTCTGACTATTAATGCATTGACTGAAAAGTAGAGCAAAATTATCTTCATTGATAAGAGTCATTGATTTTGATGAAAATGTCACCATTGTATTATTTAAAAGCTTCTCATAATTAATATATATTTCAAATGTGTAAGGTATGTGAACTGTGAAACTATTGGTTAACAAGTAAATGTTATAGGAAATACCACACCATTGTTTGACTTATGTATCACTAGTTTAAATGCTTTTCCTCTTCTACCTTACTGGATATTTTCTTATCCTAGCTTTTGAAAACTGCTTTAATAAAACACCTAATGACTTCATAATTTTTCCCCACACAAATAAAAACTCGCTATCAAGAGAAATTACTTGAGTCACATTTGTACAAGTCAGAGGATTATAGAAACTGAAAATTATTTAACCACTGGTGCTCTCACTATATCATCATCATGTGCTTTCTGAAACTCCTCCTTATCTACACATTAGTTAATATTATTTTGTGATAATCTGAAATTTTTAGTATTAGCTAAGACTAGTATTATGAATGACTAATTTTTTCTTGAGATCTGTTCTTACTTATTTGTTTCTCTTATAAAATCTTACTTTGACTAGATTCTGACTTAGAAGTAGAAACTCTCAGAGAGGACACTCTGTGTGCATCTCTTGGCAATCCATTCTTGGCATTTTTCTTTAGCCTTCTTCATTCTCTTGACCAAAAGTAGTATATTCTGCTGCCTCTTCCTTATTTTTCTTAGTACGTTGTTTCTTGAGAGTAATATCCCAGTGTTTGTGTTGCAGGGCACAAGGAGTCACAAGATGCTGAATCTTAGGTGCTTTGGTCTCAGGTGTCTTACCTTTTTTATTTAAGAGCTTTGTTACAACATATTGGTGTACATCATCTTCTTTAGAGAGATTGAAAAGTTTTCAGATTCTGCTAGCTCTCTCAGGTCCCAGGCAACGAGGCACGTGGGTTCAGTCAGTCTTGCAACATTCTTTTCACCTTTCTTTACAATAACCAAGTTGAGGATAATGAGATTGGTATCCACAATGAAACCCAGAAAAGGTTTGCCTTCTTTTCTCTAGTTTTTCTTGGTCTGTAATAGGAATGTCCCTTACTCAGTAGCTGAGGGACCTGACAAGACACTCTGCTTCATTGGGAAACCATGTTTGTCATTTCCACCACTGATTTGGTCTACATAACCCTTCCATTCTTCACCCAAAGTATCTGCAGCAACTTCTGTGGCCATACTTTCTCATAAAATGTATGAAGTTTGAGATGATCGTCGACTTCATTGTGTAAGTTTCTGACAGCCAGTGGCACGAAAGGAGACACTCAGCTTCATCCTGAATAAGCTGGTCTCCTCCAAGCACGAATGACGAAATAAACTGCTAACGGAAATTTTTATAAAACCATAGAACAAGACTTTCAAGTTAGGCAAAGATGAAGAAAATAGGAAAGCACTGGTCCAAAGGATGAAACTACAAAAACACACACACAGCATATATAAAGCAATATTTTAAAAGGAAAATGAGATCAGATAATAATAATAATAATAATAATAATAATAAAGGATGCAAGAGAATAATCATGAGATGGAAAAACAAACAAACAACATGAGCATGATGATGGTCCCAGATTACTGCCTAGAGTGAAATTGCAGGTTATGTAGTATAGAAGAGAGAATTCATTTAAAATCTTCCAGAGTCTCTGAGTTGAGGAAACAATAAGAGTCGATGAAAACCAAATAGCACTGAAGTAAAACCAGCAAATAGAGATACATAGATAAATAAAGATGGAATTCTGAAGATTGGCTTATAGTCACTTTCATAGTCATCTGGGTCCTAATCAATGAATGTGTGTGAAGAAATTACCAAGGAAACGTTCATCTGAAATTTTAGAGATAAAAGTTCAACATTCAGAGAGGGCTGGAAGCACTTTTTTTCCCCACAAGAATCAAACTGAAAAACCTCATGGTTCCTCTGCCATAGGACAGAGCACATACAAGTAGCTTGCCTCAATTACAGAAATAAGAGCAGCTAGAAAAAGAACTTCCTTTCAACAAAAGAATATTGAAAGTGTAGATGTGCAATAAAATTTTAAAAATTGAAAAAGATAAAAGAGAATCAAAAAACAATGACCAAATTGCCACGGATCTGTTGGACAATTTCAAGTGGTAATATATATATGGGTAAATGGAATTCATAAAGTAGAAAATAAAGAGGTAGGAAAAAAGGAGAATTTGAAATAAGAGTGACTTCCGTTTTATCAACTTTGTAAAAATAAAAAAACACATATCAAAGAACTGCAATGAATCCAAATGACAGTAATCAAGAAGTCAACTGCAACAAGGCATATTATGATCAAATTATTCAATACCTTTAATAAAGGTGAGATTTTAAATGCACCAATAAAAGGACATGTTCTGTACAGAGAGAGAGAAAAAAAAAAAGACAGCAGATCTCCCATTTAAAAAAAAAAAAAAAGAACAGCAAGAAAAAAATGGATTGGGAAATTTGAATAATGAAAAATTGTCAATTAAGAATCTCATACTTAGGAAAATAGATTTTTTAAATGCAAGATTAAAAATAGACATTTATTTCAGGACCAGCAGTTGGCATAATGGCTATGTCGATGGACTCCCATGTAATCAACCGAGATTCAAATCCCAGACTCTGTGTGCATGCGTGCCCAAGACCCCGAGAGGAGAATGAGGAGAAGGGATTGTGGCGTGGCCATACCCCCTCTGGTGTGATTTCCTGTTTTCTGTCTCTCTGTCTCTCTCTCTCTCTTTCTGGCGAGTGCAAGCACCCTATAGCAAAAACCTCTCAAAAAAAAAAAAAAAAAGAGAGAGAAACATACATTTATTTTAGGATGAGAGATTTTTGTTATAGAGCACATGTACTTGCCAAAGAGACAGAGAGACAGAATTCTTCTTTCAGAATTTTAGGCACACATGCACACACATCCATGGTGAGTTTTAAGCCACTGTGTCCGGGACTTGAACTGTGGTTAGTCACAGGGAATCCAGCACCTCAACTGCCATGAAACCTGTTGGCCCCCAAACACTTTTTTAGGCATGAGATTTTTCAAAAATAATCACAAGAGACTTGCAGGGTGAAAATTTCAAAAGAAGCCCATTGGGTGAAAGAAAAATGATGACAGATAAGAATTTAGGCCAATACAAAGGACTTAAAGATATTTGCAAGAGTACTACACTGATAAATCTATAAGGTTTTTTAAAATATAATTTGAGGGACCAGCAGGTGACGTGGTGATTGAAGCGCTGGATTTTTTTAAAATAAATAAATAAATAATATAATTTGAATTAATTTATAGTTTAAACATAGTATTGATATAAGATCTAAAGAATATTTGAAATTCGAATATTTGAAATTAAATTAAATACAACAGTAGCTCAAAACTCATGAAGGTAGAAAGAGAACTACATTATTTCAGGGTTCAAATATAATACACACGTTTTATAATAGATAGCGAGATAATATTAATTAAATGAAACTAAGCTTATTCATTGCTCTATATTCTAAACCATAAAGCAATCATCAAAATAAAATTAAGAATTGCTAATAGTTCAACAATATAGAGAAAATGTTGTAATGAAATATATGTAGTTAATATGAAATTAGGCAGAAGAAATGGAATAAGAGGGAAAAGAAAAGACACATGAAAAACAAACAAATAAATAAATAATAAAAGAAAACCATATAGAAAATGTAACAGTTCTGTACACCCAGTTAAGAGGCAGAGAACTCGAGACTTGATTTCTAAAAATTTAATTTAATTATTACTATTTTTAAAAATTTGCTGTAGAGCATGTGAGCTCACCAGAGAAAGAGACAGAGAAAGTGAGAACGCAAACCACCAGATTTGAATTGCGATCAAACATGTGGGAGTCTAGCACTTTAACCACCATGCCATGTTGGCCCAAAACATGATTAAAAAAAAAAAATACAAATATTATATTAACACTAATCTAAAGAGAGCTAGAATAACTATATAGTAATAACAGAAAAAGTATATTTGAGGATGAGGAATATTTCCTGTTATAAAAAATCATTTAATAGTAATAAAAAAGTAAATTTATTTAGGGAAAATAACAATCTTAAACATTTTTTGTACCAGAGCTTCAAAATGCATGAAACAAAACTGATAAAATGTAACAGAAATTAAAAAATCCACAATTATACTTGGAGATTCCAATAGCCCACTCTGAATTGATAAAGAAAAAGTAAATCAGTACAAAAGATATGAAAATTTGAACAATGTTATTGATCCAATTGAGCTAACTGACATTAATATAACATTACAGCCAATAATAGTATAGACATTATTTTCAAATGCACATGGAACATTTACTGAAATATATCATATTTTGTACTACGAAACAAATTGCATTAAATTTAAGAGGATCGAAGTTACAAAGAACATCTTATGCCACAATAGAATTAAAATTGACATTAACAATATATAAAATTTGGAATTTGCCTAAATATTTAGAAACAACTATAATTCAAAATCTCCTCTGAATTAGAGAGAAATCAAAATAAACATGAAATTAAATGTGCAATTTAGATTGAAACTTTAAATTCACATTTAGTAGAATTTTATTATACAAAACAACTATATTACAGAGAATAATGGTTTCAAGTCAATATCTTTACCTTTTAATTTTAAAATTAGAATAAGATAAGCAAATAAGATTTAAAGAAAAAAAAATACCAGAAGCAAAATCAGTGAAATAGATCACAGAATAACAAGAAAAAAAATCGATAAACCCAAGACTGAGGTGGTTGAAAATATCAATAAAATCCATATACAACCAAGCAAACTAGGGAAAAAAAGAGGGCAGAAATTCACACTATTAAAAATACGACAGACTAAATCACTATGTGTCCTATGACATTAAATGGATAACAAGGGCATATTATAAGCAAATATATGTCAAAAAAAACTTCAATAACTTAGATGAAAAAGATAAAGTGTTTAAAAGACACAAATTATAAAAACAAACAACTAAACCAGTCTTATTTAGGTCAAGGCATTTCAATATGTAGGCAAAAACATTTTCACATAGAAAATTTCATGGTAAGATGGTTTCTTTTTTAAAATCTATCAAGATTTAAAGGAAATATAATAGATATTATTCAAAACTTGTCCAGATTATACATTTGAAGTGAACACTTCTCCATTTGCATTTTCATGAGGTCAGCACTACCATGATACCAAAATAATACAGACAATATAAGGGGAAAACATGTGTACATATTTCCCATGGGTATAATGCAGAGATTTGTTTTGTTTTGTTTTGTCTTGTGTTTAGTTTTTGCTTCACCAGAGAGAGAGGAAGAGAAAGAGAGAAAGTAAGGGATTTGACCATGTCACAACCTCTTCTCTTCCACTCTCCTAGGATTTGTGGCATGCACATGGCAGTGCCAACATGTTTTTCTAGCTGCCAAGTCCAGAACTCTAACAGCCATATGGGATCCAGCTGCCTTGACAATCATGCCACTGACTGTTTCCGTAATGCAATAATTTTTAAAGGAACAAATTATGTTCAGCAATGTAAAAAATAAAATGGTTAACGTATTAAAACCAAGAAAATTTTGTCCAAAATATAAGAATATTTTTACATTAAAATACCATGTAACTCACCGTGTATATTAGTTTGCTAAAGCTGTCATTAATAAAAAAGAGGGAGAGATAAAGAGAGAAATGCAGCATTCTTGACAGCCTTCTTTTTGTATATCATGTGGTTTTTTTTCAATTTTTAAATTTTTTGAGAGTTTTTCTTTTTTTGTTTGTTTGTTTGTTTTTGCTCTACAGCACATGCACTCACCAGAAAGACAGACAGAGAGAGAGAGAGAGAGAGAGAGAGAGAGACATAGAGAGAGACAGAAAGTAAGAAATCACCCCCCAGGGGGCATGGCCACACCAGAATCCCTTCTCCATTCTTCTCTCAGGATCTTGGGCACACATGCGCACTCGCCCAGCATGAGTTTAAGCCACCAGGTCTGGGACTCATACCACAGTTGACTACATAGGAGTCCAGTGATGTAGCCATTATACCATCTGCTAGTTCCTCGATTTGTTTTTTTTAATTGTATTTATTATTTTGTGGGGTACAATATAATTTTCACTTTACACATAAAGTGTGTCATTGTCAAATCACAGATATAGACATACCTGTTCTCAACATTGAACATTGCATTATTTCTCACTTTTTTTGTTTTGTTTTGTTTTGCATGCCCTTGGTATCTCTCTGTGTATCTTAATCTCTCTCTCTCTCTTTTTTTTAAGGGCATCAATCAGATTATATGAAGAGCTCACTTAATAGTTTTATTTTAACATAATCACCTCTTTAAAGGCCCCTATCTCCAAATACAGTCACATTCTGAGTACTGGAGATTAGGACTCCACCAAATGAATTCTGGATGGAGGGAGATACAATAAATCCCATATCTTCCAGTGACATTTTTTTCCCCTTAACTTTACTTATTTACTTTTATGAGATAAAGACAGAGACAGAGAGGCAGCCATCCCCAACAGGGTACTTATGCCATGATCCACCCCCAGGCTCAGCCAGCCCAGATCACAGGCAAGCATGTGTGAGTCTGATGTGCTAAGGGAGGTCCTGGGGTGTGAATGCAGGATCTTTCTTACATGGGCCCAGCTGTGCTACCCCTGCACCATCACCCAGCTCTGATTTGATGACTATTGTCAGATATTCACCTGCCAGAGTTAAGGGATTCCCAGACGACTGGCAAAGCCCTATTTCTGGGTATGTCTGTGAAGATGTCTTTGAAGAGACTGGTATTTCAACCAGAGTACTGAGTAAGAAAGATTTTACTTTACTCAATGTGAGTGGGCACTATTCAATAGGTTGAAGACACATACAGAACAAAAAGTCTGACGAAAGGTGAATTCTCTCTCTACTAAAGCAAGAACTCTCATCTTCTGTCCTTAGACATCAGAAGTCCAGGTTCTCCAGCCTTTGGACTGTAAAGCTTGGAGCAGAGATCCTCTAGTTTCTCAGAACTTTGACCTTGGAATAAAAGTTATACCATCAGCTCCCCTGGTTCTCAGGTCTCCAGATTAGGACTGAGCTATGCCACTGGCTTCCTTGTTTCTCAAACATACATCAACAATATCTTGGGACTTCATCACTTCCATATTCATATGAGCCAATTCTCATGATAAATCACCTATTTATATCTATTTATATCTACGCCTATGTACAGCTTATTGGTTCTTTTTCTCTGAGAACCTTGACTAATACACACCAAGTTAAACATTTTAAAAATATTAATTGATCATATCAATAGACAAAAATCTTTGACCTAGAAATAAAGAGCATGGAACATAAGCTCCTATAGTAGAGAAGAATTCAGAGGAAGTAGTATATAACTAAAGACAATTTAAAAATAGGATAGTAGAAAAGATACTGTCAGCATTAGTTTGAAAAGACAGGGACAGGATGTTTGGGAATCTGGTTTAAAGAGTCCCTTTGAGGTTTATATTAGTTTTCTCTTGCTGAGTAACACATTACCAATAATGCAATGGCTTAAAACAGTACCCATTTACTAGCTTACTGTTCTGTAAGTTAGAAGCTTTGACTGTATTCTCCGCTTAGGATTTCAAAAGACCATAGTCATAGTATCAACCAGGATAGATTCTTATCTGAAGAATATAGACGAAAATATTCTAAACTCATTCCAATTGTTGGTAGAATCCACTTCCATTGGATTATATGACTGACGGTCCCATATATTTACTGGTTCTCGGTCAGACCATGCTCATCTCAATATATTTCATGAGGGTATATGCCAGAAGTCATTCTTATAAACGACTTCCATCTTCAAAGACAATAGCATGCTTAATCATTCTTATTGTACTTTGAATCTTTTTATTTTTCCTTCTGCTCCTCCTGTGTATATTGTTCTCTGATTTTCAGAGCTCATATGATTAGATCAAAACATGCCACATTCTCTCATTGTCTTCAAATCAACTGTTCCATATAACATAACATAATCAACAGAATAATATTCCATTACATTTTCATTTCTGGGGATTAGAGTGGAGGTGTTGTTGAAAGCCATTTACAAATTATTTCAAACATAAGATCTTTGAGGAAAAGAATAACTAGACAAGGAATCAAATGCCTGAAGGGTTATCCTAGACTACACATTTGAATCACCTGTGACATTTCAAATATTACTCAGGCTTCGGCCTTAACATAACATTCAAATTAGAATTTCCTAAGAGTACTGCCTAGGACTCAGTACCAAATTTCTCAGTCACTCTAACATTGTGTTGGTCTCAGTGGTTACAGGTTAACTTACTCATATACCATAGATGGTAGCAGCACCACAAATAGTTTAAGCTAACCAACAACAGAGGGTCTCAATTTCATTGTACTCTAATTGATTCTCTTCAATATTTTTCTCTAATTTCAAAGATTCTGATAGTTTTGCTTAAATTAACTCTAAGTGTGTACATTATGGCTCACATGTGAACTGTGCACATATGCACAAAGTAATCAGTGTACAGATGGAAAAGGAGATCTTGTCAAATTAGGGGGATTATTTTAAAACCCCAAAACCTGTTGTAGCATTAAACCACTTTCAAAGGTATTATGCAAAAGAACTATTAACTCTCCTCTGAAATATTAGATCCACTAAAGATATCTATTAAGTATATAGGAATTATAAATATTATTTAATATTGTAGAAGAACACATATAAGTCTTTGTAAAATGGAGAAGCTTTCTGGTTTAAATTATTCTAGAATTATGTTTATGTCAAATCAGAGTTAATTACTATAATAATTTTGAATAGTTCCAAATTGTTTTCCAAATCTGCATTTAGTTCATCTGATTATTCACAGCTATTGTGTTTCTCTGAAAATGATCAGTTTTCAAGGAAATATTGAAAACCATCACTAACAATGACTTGTCTTACGAATAAATAATTCCAAATATTCAATATATTAAGAATTATTGGGAACCAGCAGTTAGCATAATGGCTATGTCGCTGGACTCCCACGTAGTCGACCGCGTTTCGCGTCCCGGACCCGGTGGCTTAAAACTCACGCCGGGCACATGTGCATGCGTGCCCAAGATCCTGAGAGGAGAATGAAGGAGAAGGGACTGCGGCGTGACCATCCCCCCTGGGGGGTGATTTCTCGCTTTCTGTCTCTATGTCTCTCTCTGTCTGTCTGGCGAGCGCACGTGCCCTATAATGAAAAAACCTCTCAAAAAAAAAAAAAAAAAGAATTATTATATTCAAATTTCTTCCTGATTATATTCAAATTTCAAGGTGTATTACTTATATCAAATACATAGTTCACAAATTTTAATTTTTAAATTTAAGCTTCTGAAACATCAAAAGCCAATATTGACCTCAGGAACTTCATAGTTCAATGTGTGTTACAGAAATAAATATGAACAGCAACAAAAATAAAACGCACTCAAAGCCATCAATCTCAAAGTTCATAATCATTAACTCATTTAATCTTCATATTCACCTAACTAGGTGAGTGCTCCCTATGATTTAGATAATGGCTTGGCCCCCAAAGTCTGTGTGTTGAGATGTAGTCCCTAATGGCATGGGGAGATGGTAAGACTTTTAAGAGGAAGACCCAACTTCAGTGTGGATGGGCACCTTGCTAGACAAGGTCAGCAGGTGAATCAGTGGACTGAGACAGGAAGACCTGCCTTCAGTGTGGGCAGTTCCCATGCAGTTGGATGGAAGCTTGGGAGGGACAAAGTAAAAAGTCTGCTTTCACTCTTTTGCTCTTTCTTTCTCTCTTCATGTGCCTACTTACCTTCCTTTTTTTTTTTTTTTCTCATGATGTTAGACTTCACAGGCACCCAAATTTTGAGCCAAAGAAACTTTACTCATTATATATCATACTTAAATTAAATTTCTATTTAGCAACATAATAAATAATTAATATAATACTTTTCTTCATTAAATCTCATTTTCAGATCAATAAAATAAAATTCAGAGAGTTTATTTATTTTTTTTTTGCAATTAAAGTATGAATTTCTTTTGGTACAAGAACTTTTTGAAATTTATATGTACTTTTCTCATTACACATATTTCCATGAGCTTTTTTTTCTGAAACATTTTGTAAATTAATTTACATTTATTCCCTAAGCATTGTCATATTATACAAAACGTGATTTCCCATCCAGAATATATTGCATAATGGCTTAATCATGTATGTTATCATTAATAATTTTCTATTTCTAGTTTCACTACACACACACACACACACACACACACATACATAGTGTCTACAGTTGTTTTCCATTCCTTTTCCTCCCACATTTTATTGATCACACAACTTCTTAAATAATCTAACTACTTGTAATAGCAAGTTCAGCTGGTAATTTCAAGAAAAGCAGTTTTAACTTTAATAAATCAAATAAATGCTAAGGAACTTTGCTTAAAACTTAAAGCCAAGAAACAGGTTAGGATTCTGTTCAAATGAACAGAATCTGTACATGAACCTATCAACAGCTCAAGATGGGACAAAAATCCTTAAAACCAGAAAACAAAGCCTAGAAGAAAATAATTGAGTTTTAATAACTTGACTGGGAAAAAATTAATTTTATTAATTGTGGGAATAGAACTTGAGCTCAAGTGATATAGCTGAAGAAAACAATCCCTTAGGCACTGTTTCTTTAGATTGGTAAAATAGTAAAACTAGCGCTAACAAAAATACAGTGTGAAACAAAGTGACTGAAGCCCACTAACAAAAAAAAAAAAAAAAAAAAAATTATTCATTTAGACTTTGGAAGGTGATATTTAAATTGAAAATAGAATTTCACCAGATACCAAGCTGGAGGAGATAGATTATGCCAGACATTGGTGACACTGTGAATTAAGTTCATAAGTGAGCAGCTTAAAAAACCAAGATTATACTTATCTGGCAGAGGAGATACCATGATTACCAAGGTGGTTTTCCCAGGGAAAGGCTTATTCATTTCATTCTGGAGGTGCTGACCCCTGTGATTTCCCCAAATGTGGTAAACTCAATTTACAATTTGTGATAGTGGGGGACTGCGTTCACACTCTCCCCTGGGGGAGGGGGGGCGAGATTATATAATTATTTTATTTATTTATTTATTTTTGAAAAGCTCAAAGTATTATTCTTTGGGCCTAGATGGTGGCACAGTGGTAAACCATGATGCTATGCAAGGCAATCCTGCATCAGAAAGTTCCAGGTTCAAGTACAAAGCCTGAGTACACCAGGCACTTGCTTGTCCATGATACAAACCTCAATGAGGTTCCTCTGACTGGATGCAGCTGGCAGTAGATTGAAGCATTAAGAACTTGTTGGGAACGCTGTCTTCCTCTCTTGCTCTCTCTCTCTCTTGTTTCATGTATGAAGGAAATAAATTGTAAAAATACAGAAAAACTTCAGGGGACAATGTTATCTGTTCCTTTTACTATCTTACTCTTGTATATTCTTAAAATGTTTTAATTTGAATTTTAACAGTCCATATATATTTTGTCTTTATCATTATTTCATTTTATTGAACTTATTGACTAAAAGTATATAAACATTTTGTTGTCAATTATTTTAAACAAAAATCATAATATATTTGCTTATCTACCACAAGCACACTAGGAAATAAACATTCAAGAGTATTAAATGTTTTTATAATTTGAAATATGGATTATTGTCTCATTTTGATGACTTTTCTTCTGATTGGAAATTATTCAACCTCATAATGGCATCCACATTAATTGCAGCTAACAACATACTTAGTGTTAAAATTTTTTTTTTTTTTTTTGGAGAGGTTTTTGCTATAGGGCGCGTGCGCTCGCCAGACAGACAGAGAGAAACAGAGAGATAGAAAGCAGGAAATCATCCCCCAGGGGGGATGGCCACGCCGCAATCCCTTCTCCTCCGTTCTCCTCTTGGGATCTTGGGCACGCACGCACACGCGCCCGGCGTGAGTTTAAGCCGCCGGGTCCGGGACTCGAACCACGGTCGACTACGTGGGAGTCCAGCGACATAGCCATTACGCTAACTGCTGGTCCCCTTAGTGGTAAAATATTGACTACTTCTCCATTAACTATAGAAATACACAAAACACTTTTACATTCTATTAAAACTATTACTACAGTATATAGTCAGGAAACAAAGGGCATAAACAGTTAAAAGCATAAAATAAAAATAATTTTATTTACCAAATTGAGTCATCTGAGGGCACAAAACAAGTGGAACTAATCTTTATAAAATATTTTGATAAAATTAAAAATAACAAGTTTACAATATTATTTAAAAATAAAATGATTGGTGTCATGGAATGATCATATGTGAAAAACATGTTCATGTCATAAAATCCACAATCTGTGAATGCTGCATTGTTTGTGGGGAAGAGTTGTTTCAATATAAATGAATTTAGGATTTAAAACGAGTTTATTCTTGATTATTAAAGTGTTTCCTAAAACCAAATATATGTATCCATATATAGAAACACAGAAAAGAAGCCATTTGAAAATTGAGGCAGAGATTAGAGAGCGGCCATCACAAGCCAAAGAACGGTGACAACAAACAGAATAAAGAAACAATCTCTCCTAGAGAGTGCAAATCTGCCAACATCTTGATTTTGGACCCTGATCTCCATAAGGGAAAAAAAATTTTTTTTGTTACTTTAACTTGTCTAGTTTACAGTAATTTGTTATGACAGCCTTAGGAAAGTAGTATCTTCAGCAATAAGTTTACAAAGGGTATGTAAGATATACATCAAAAACTATGAAAGATTACAAAAAATGGGAAGACTAAACAAGTTGAGAGAAATGCTATATTGCAATACTCCATATTATTATAATTGTATTCAAATTGATCTACAGATTCTTTTTTAAAAAAATTGTTTTATTTAATTTTGTTTGTTATTGTTATTTTCCAGTTTGATCAGAGAGAGACAGAGAAAGAGAGAGATGGAAAGAGAGAAAGCAAGCCACCAGGTCTGGGACTCAAACTGTGGTCAGCCATGTGGGAGTCTAGTGCCTTTAATCGCCATGCCACCTGTGGGCCTTGATCTGTAGATTCTATGCAATCCAAATCAAATTCCCTAGAGGCTCTCCCCTTTCAATTTTGTAAGTTTATCTTACAGTTTATATTAAATTTTGTATAGCTTCTCAGTTGACAGTTCCCTTACTCTCAGCACTTTAAATACATCATTGATGGCCTCTGGCCTTTAATGTTTCTGTTGAGAAATTGATACTCTTATTGAGAATTCACTGTATGTCATGAGTTTCTTTCACTTTTTTCAAGAGTCTATGTGGAGAACAAATTGGAGATTCCTCAAAAATCTACAAATAGAACTACCAAATGATCCAGCAATACCACTCCTCGGTATCTACCCAAAGGACAGAAGAATTCTTCACAGGAAAAGTGCTTGCACATCGATGTTTACTGCGGCACTGTTCACAATTGCTAAGACATGGAACCAATCCAAATGCCCCCATATGGATGAATGGATTGAAAAACTGTGGCACATATACTCTATGGAATACTATTCAGCCTTAAAAGTCAACAAAACCCTGGCTTTTGACAGAAAGAGGAAGAAAATGGAAGATTTAGTGCTGAGTGAAGCAAGCCAGGCTATGAAGGAGAGACATTGTATGTCCCCGTTTAATATATACCGAGTGTCTTCACTCCATGACTGACTGATTGACTAAAGGATATGCAAACACAAGAGATGGGTGTGAATGCCAGATGTGGTGTGTGTGGAGGAGTAGGGCCTAGGGAAGGACATTTGGAGGAGGGATATGGAAGCAGAGCATTGACGGGATGGGGAGGTGTGGTGTTTTTTGTTGAAGATATTTTTATCAACTGGACTGCAGAGAAATATTCACATATTGAAATGTTCACTTTGTAAACTAAACAATGTGATTAAATGTACACAAAAAATTAAATAATTAATTAATTAATTTAAAAAAGAGTCTCATATCAGTCCTTCAAAAGTTTGAGTACAAGGTGTCTTGGTGTTGTTCTTTTTGAATTTATCATATTGGAATTTTTTGAGATTCTTCTATTTGTAAATCCATGACTTTTTTTCAAAATTGGATAGTTTTACATTATTATTTTTTGAAGTATTCTCTATAATGTCTTTCTCTCTCTCTTTTCTTCTTGGATTCTCATAAGGCATATGTTCGTAAAACTGATGATAAGCCTCCTTAGGCTCAGTTCACTTTTCTTAATTCCTTTTTCTTTCTCCTCTTCACCTCTTCAGATACAATAAAACTTTCTCTCCTCAAATATGCTGATTCTTTTTTTTGACAGTTAAATCTTCTGTTGAGAACCTCTACATTTTTCAATTCAGTTATTGTATTTATTAACTCAAGAATTTATTTTTGTTTCCATTACATAATTTTTATCTCTTTATTGAAATTCACATTTTGTTCATGGACCATGTCCATAATTTCTTTTAGTTCTTTGTCCTTGTTTTCTGTCAGCTTTTTGAGCATATTCAAGACAGCTGTATTAAAGTCTTTGAGTAATATAGTGTGTGTATAGCCTAAGAAATTTTCCATATTTATGTTTTTTTCCTTTGAAGGGGCCATGTTTTCCTACTTTTTGGTATGTTTTGTCATTTTTTTTTTTTGCAGTTTAAAATTGTGAGAGAAGGATGGGAAGGGACAAAGGGTCAGAAAGAAGGGTGGAAATAATTCTAGGAACTAGAAATCGAAAATTTTTTTAAAATGTGCATGATTGAGTCACTATGCAGTGTGTACTGGATGGGAGATCACATTTTGTGTGCTGTGATGATGCTTAGGGAAGGAATGTAAATTGAGTTACAAAAAGAAAAGGTTCAGGAAAAAAATATGTATCTATTCAATGACTGCAGTATGATATGTAGCCCCAGCTAGGTGCTACTTTATAGGATGCGTAAAGTTAGACTTGTGTTCATGGAAATGTGTGTTTCACCTGTGTTTGCTATGAGGGTATTTGGATTGATTAGGGTCTTTGGTGATTCAATAAAATGTGGGGGGAAAACAGTATAGAAAGCAAACATAGATACTAGAGACAGTGTGGGAGGAGAGTGGGAGATGGCAGAGGGTAAGAGATAGGGAATCAAGGATGGGGGAAAAAAAGCAAAACATACAGAAAACAAGAAATGGAAGATCATTTGCTGACAATAACATGTTTGTTGTTGTGCTTGATTGAGACAATATACAGTGTACCCTAGATGGAAAATCTCATTTTGTATGCTGTAATGATGTACAGTGAATGAATGCAAATAAATAAATTGAAATTTAAAAAAAAGCCACAACCTAAAAAAAAAAAAAATTGGGTACTTTTAAAACAGTCATATCTCCTAGTCTTAGCAGACTAACATTAAAGTAAATAGTTCTCTACTTGTTAGCTAGATGTACTCTGATCCTTGAGATTTGCATGAGGTAATGACTTAAGATTTTTTGAGGTCTTTTCTGAGCATGGATCTTACCTGTGTTTCTTAGTTTTTCTTTTTTTTCTTTTATTCTCTTCTTTTTAGATAGAATTTCACCATGTCACCATCCCTTTATTCAGCCTCCCAACTGGGACTACAATTACACACCACCATACCCAGCTCTTTCTTTAGACAGAGCCTAGTTATATCATCTAGGTCACCCTCAAGTTCATGATCCTCCTATCTCAGCCTCCTCAAGTCATTAGAATTCTAGGCACATGCCAATGCCCCCCAACCTTTACCTGGATTGGAAATTGTATGCGGACATTACACTTGGCCCTAGCATATGGAACACAATGTCTCAGTAGTATGTGACTTCATGGCAAAGCCGTGTGTATGACTTTTTTTGATTCTCTTGTATACGCAATGTTTTTGAATGTCTTAAATTCCATAAATGTTTCTCCACAGCTTTGCCTTAACGTGTTAGGTTCTATTGCATGAGATGCCACATGTATTTCTCCACTCAGACCTTAGACGGAACTATGGTTACCCTTCTGCTGCAGATTTCTCAACAAAGGACTACCTGATTCTTCTTGCCAAGATCCAAGTTATCCACATCATCTCACCTGAGCTCTGAGAGTAAATAGAAACCAGTCCTTTTAGCTTCTCCTGGACAAGTTAGTACATTGAAGGAAAGGAAGTTTTTCCTCACTCTTATTTAAAGGAGGGTACAAGGACCTGGAGTGCAGCTTTTCCAAACCAAATTGCGGCTTACTGGGGATGTGGTGGGGCAAGAGAGTAAAATTGCCGTGAAATTTCTTACTATTTAAATCATGGCTTTTTCTTGATGGGTGTTTGCTTAGTTGCTTAAGTCTTTCATAGTGTTTGAGAGTTCTCATAAAATTTCTTTTACCTGTCTCTAGTTCATTTTGAGTTATTGTTGCATTTTACTTTCTTTATTTTTAATGTTTCTGTGGGGGAATGAGTAAATGGAGCTTCCTAGATAAACGTTTGCTGATATCAGTCTGAAAATCTGAATTTTAGTATTCTATGTTTAACCCAGAACTTCGTATGATTTATTTCCCAGAAAATATTGAAAACTCTTTCAACAAATTAATAATAATAATCATTTAAAATTTCTAGGGGACCAGCAGATGATGTAATGATTACATCGGTGGACTCCCACATAGTCAACCACGGTATGGATTCCAGACCAGAAACTTAAAACTAACACCTGGTGCATGTATGTATGTTCCCAAAATCTCAAGAGTAGAATGGAGTAAAAGGGATCGTGGTGTGGTGATCCTCCTAGGGGATAGTTTCTCACTTTCTGTTTCTCTGTATCTTCAGCGAGCACAAACACCCTACAGCAAAAATCTCTCCAAATAAATAAATAAATAAAATGTCTAGAATCCTTTAATTCTCAGATTAAAAATAAAAGTATAAATACTTAAAGCAATTTTTTAACATTGACTTTCTGTATTGCTTGTTATCTTGCAACTCCAGGGTTATTCTTTAAGTAGACAGATAATAGATAAATAGATAAGTAGACAGATACGTAGGTAGATCGATACCTTTCCATATATTTAGGATAATGACTGTTGTAATTTAGTGAATAAGATACTGCAACTGTTTGATAATTGTAAATTGCCATTACTATTTTTACATGTGTAAATGATAAACACAAATTTAATTTAAGTTAATTTAGTTTCAAATTGTGAACTTTATTACACCAACTTTTAGGACAATGTTATTAATATAATAATAAAACACCTAAAGTTAATTTCCAAGATGGTAAAATAACATTAGTGTAGTTTGAATTAGCAATCATCTTTATGCTAAAAATTACTGAACATAGTTCTCAGTTTGTATTCACTCTTGTGTGACATTATCAATAAATTATAAGAAAAGAAGTTTCAAAAGTGCTTTTTATAAAGGGGGAATGTGTGGGAGAAGAGGAAATTTTCTTAGAATATTATGAGTCATGCAAGTATCTTTTCTGAGAAAATGTTAGCATTAAAGAGAAATATTATGATCACCTTTGCATTTTAAGTTTTTCCTAAGCCATGTATTTGTTCTTATAAGCAAAGTATAATTTTGTGACACACAAGAGAGATGTTGAACAATCATACTACACTTTACAAGAATATTCTTCATGTTTTGTCTGAACGTCTATGGCATTTGAAAAAGGTAAAATAGAGACAAATATAAAACTGTTTAATACGCACACTCTTGAAATGCAAATAGACTTTTGATAAATAATCAAACATGCTGTATGCTATTACTTTCATCTATTTCCACATATTTTGAAGTTCTAATTTAGATGTTTTTTATATCCTAAATATGTAAATATTTTAATCAAATAAGCATACAAACACAAGTATTTTTAAGTCTATTTGTTTATTTTACGGATAGAGGCAGAGAGATAGAGAAAGAGAGAAAGACAAGCAGTCTTTGTACTACCACTGTGCCACTGCAGATGGGACTTATAACACAAATCACAAATATTTTAAAAATTATATTTATGCACACTACCATTCATTTGGCATTGAATAACTATAATAAGTATGACTCAAATGAATGAAGTTTCAATGAACAAATACAGTACCTCTAACTATTTCTATGTAAAGATACTCATGAATTAACTGGGTGCCTTAGATTTTTTTAGTAAAACAAATACTTTATTTATGGTTATTGGACTTTTTCAATGTTATTAAAAGTAATTTACATGACAAAATTGAATTAATTTGGAAAGGAAATCATAATGTTTTTATTTTTTTATCAGATGGCAGGTAAGAGTAGTGGTTAACTATAGGAAAGTGGAAAAAATGCACATAATACTAAAATATTACATACAGCCATAGGCTGCTAAAAGGTATTTCAGTCAATGGCAGACCATATATGCAATAAGAGTCCCATAAGATTGTAATTGGCTCTACCATATAGTCTAGGTGTGTAGTAGGTTATGCCATCTAGGATGTGTAAGTAAGTACACTATCTGATGTGTGCATAATGGCAAAATTGCCTAACAATGCGTTTTGAAGAATGCATCTTCATTGTCAAGATGCATGTTGAATTTGAGCCAACTCACCAACTCTACTTTTCATACTGTCTAAATTTAAGAAAACTTTGTCTTCATCATTTTATTAAATCTATATATTGGGTCATCAGAAAAGTCATGATGTGTTTTTGCATAGAAAAACATGTCATGACTTTTCTGACAACACAATATTTTAAAGTAACCAAATACTCCTATGTGACAATGAATTATTGATTCTTATGTTACTATTTTACTTGTTTTCAGAGGCATTTGACACAATTGGTTTCCTCTTTTTAAATGCTATTTTTCAGTTTTCTTCTATGACATGTACTTTATTAGATTTCCTATTACTGCATGAGTCATTCCTTATGTGTAATTTTCTGAATACTCTTCTTACTTCAACCTCTAAAGATTAAAGTCTTCCATGTCACTGTTCTTCTGCCCCCTTTAGCTTTTCATTTATACTTACTAAGATATTCACTACCAGTCCCTGACTTCAGGTAACATGTATCCACTAGTTCCCAAATTCCTTTCTCAACTTCCAGTTGCCACTTTGGGATATGTTTACGGAATCATAATGAAGCACAGCTCTTATGGATTTGTATTTAAAATACAACTCGATGCCCAGCATGGTGGTACATGCTGTTAACACACTGCTGTTCTTATAGCTGAGACAACAGGAGAGGCCCGGGGCTGATTTCTAGCTCATCCTAAAAACCAGGCATGGTCACATGTGCTTGCAGTCCCAGCTACTCAGGAGACTGTGGCAGGAGAAGCACAACATATTGAACCTCCATCTTAAAAATGTACATATGAGAAGACTATAAAAAGTTTGTGAATAAATGGAATTTGAAGGCTAGCAGGTGGCGTAATGGTTAAGACACTATTCTCCCATTGGTTGACAGCTTTTTAAATACTGTACCCAGTAGCTTGAAACTCATACCAGGCATGTGTGCTTGTGTGCCCATGTGCCCAAAATCCCAAGAGGAGAATGGAGGAGAAGAAATTGAAGTATGGCCATTTCCCACTGGGATGCTTTTTGTCTCTCTATCTCTCTCTGTTTCTTCAGTGAGTACATGTGCCCTATAGCAAAAATCTTTCTAAAAAAGAAAAAGAAAAAAGGGACCAACAGTTGGTGTAATGTCTATGTCGCTGGACTCCCATGTAGTCAACTGCGGTTCAAGTCTCGGACCTGGTGGCTTAAACTCACACTGGTCATGTGTGCGTACGTGCCTAAGATCCCAAGAGGAAAATGGAGGAAAAGGGATTGTGGCATGGCCATTCCCTTGGGGGGGGGGGGGTGATTTCTCGCTTTCTGTCTCTCTGTCTCTCTCTGTCTTTTTTGGCAAGTGCATGTGCCCTATAGGGAAAAAAAGAAAAAGCAAAGAAAAGAAATGAAAGAAAAAAAATGAAAGTTAAACATAATTTTATTTTTGTGCAGAAACAACTTGAAATTGATGCCTAGTTTTTTCATAATCCTCATTTTCTATAAACTCTTCGAAAACCCCATGTATATATGAATATAACTATACCTCATCATGTCTAGTCATATAAGCCTGATTCAACCCCTTATATCTTTTTATCTAAAATACCACTATGCTCTTCTAAATAGTTTTATTGCTTATGCTAATGATTTCATCTAGTCTATTCTCTATGGATCATCCAAAATATTACTAATCATTAGTAAAATATATTATGTTCTTGCTTAATATATTTTAGTAGGTTTCTGTGAAGTTAGAATAAAACTCAAAGTACTACCCAAGAGCTATGAAGCACCAGATGATATAGCTCATATTAATAATCTATTACTACCTGTAACAAGTTCAACCAATTTAAGGGTTTAAATCAACAAAAATGTACTACCATAGTTCTGGAGATCAGAAGTTCAAAATTGGTCTCTTAGGCAAAAATTGAAGTCAGGCCAGTGAGTAGTGTGGTAGTGAGCTGAACTCCACAAGATTAACAGTAGAGTTGGGGTCCAGGACCCAGAAACTTGAAAAACATTCTGGGTGCATGTTTAGTGTGCCCAAAATCTATAAAGGAGAATGGAGGAGAAGGGATTGAAGAGTGACCATCTCCCTTGGAGGGGTAGAAGGGATGTCTCACTTTCCCTCTTTCTTTTTCTGTCTCTGGAGATCACACACTCCCCATAGCAACAACAAGAAGAATCAAATGTCTTCAAGTTTCCACTCCTCCTAGTGGCTTAGGGGAGGTCCATTTTCTTGCCATTTATGGTCCTCTAGACTACCCTACATTTTACGCCTTGTGAGTTTCTTTCATCTGCAAAGCTAGAAATGATCCTCTCAGTCTTTCTTCAGTTGTATCATCCAACACTGATTATCCTGGCTCTTTTACATATAAGAAACTTCACAATTCTATTGGACCCAACCCCTTTCCCTCAAAAAAACAGGTTAATCTCTGCATTTAAAGCTGTTAAGCAACTTTAATTCAATCCAAAGTTTTTAATTCCCCTTTGCCAAGTGATTTAGTTCACTATTGTGTTATTTAGAGAAATACTTAAGAATTGGTGTTGGAGAACCAGCAGTTAGCGTAATGGCTATGTCGCTGGACTCCCACGTAGTCAACCGCGGTTCGCGTCCTGGACCCGGTGGCTTAAAACTCACGCCGGGCGCGTGTGCGTGCGTGCCCAAGATCCCGAGAGGAGAATGGAGGAGAGGGCATTGCAGCGTGACCATCCCCCCTGGGGGGTGATTTCTCGCTTTCTGTCTCTATGTCTCTCTCTGTCTGTCTGGCGAGCGTATGCGCCCTATAGCTAAAACCTCTCCAAAAAAAAAGAAAAAAAAAAAAAAAAGAATTGGTGTTTAGAAAAAAATAAATTTGGTTTATTTGGCTTATGATTCTGATAGCTAGAAACTCCAAAGGTGGGGCCAGTAGCATGGTGGTTAAAGAGGCTGGGACCCACTCAGATGACTGTTCAACTGGAGTCCAAAACCCAGCAGATTGAAAAACACTCCAGGTGTGTATGCATTCATGCCCAAAATCCTGAAAGGAAAAGGAAATGGAGAAGAAATGCAGCATGACTATCCCCAATAAGGGTGCTTTCACACACACTTTTTCTCTCTTTCTGTGTCTCTCTAACAAAAATTTTTAGCAAAAATGACCAAAGGTATAGAGCAGGCATTTAACTGGCCTCTAACACTATATTGTAACATGACCATCAGAAACAAAGAAGATGGAAATGGCAGCTATTCACAGAGAGAGAGATACCTGGGAGCAGCCATGTTACTTTTATAACAACTCTCCCTCATGGGAAATAACTCCTCACAAAAGCTAAATTCATTCAGTCCCCCGAGACAACAATAATTTATTCATCAAAGTGATGCCTGTGTGCTCCAAAACCACCCACTAAGTCTCATCTCCTAAGTTCTCATCACCTTGTGCACCATTACAGTGGGGAACAAACTTCAAAACATGAACCTTTGGGGAACCAGCAGTTAACGTAATGGCTTTGTCGCTGGACTCCCGCGTAGTCGACCACAGTTCGCGTCCCGGACCCGGTGGCTTAAAACTCACGCCGGGCGCGTGTGCGTGCGTGTCCAAGATCCCGAGAGGAGAATGGAGGAGAAGGGATTGCGGCGTGACCATCCCCCGTGGGGGGTGATTTCTCGCTTTCTGTCTCTGTTTCTCTCTGTCGGTCTGGCGAGCACACACGCCCTATAGCGTTAAACCGCTCCAAAAAAAAAAAAAAAAAAATGTACCTTTGGAAGGAAAAATTATAATCTAAAACATAGCACTATGTAATGTAATGATTTACAGGATTTGGGAATTTCATGTGAATATCTTTGTGTAGCCATTAATCTGAGTAGCAAATGACCTTCAGCTATTTTTTCAATGTCTATTTCAAAAATACTCCTTCCTCTACACTCCATGCATCTACACTCACAGCCTTGATTTTTCTTCCAGCACATGAAATTTGTACCTATGTCAAGGCATGCAAACTCTTATTCTTTCTGTTTCAGGTATTCTCACAAAACTTCAAATAATGTTTTCTCCTTTTATTCATACTCTAAGTTTTATATCTCAATAAATATCCTTCAATCATTCTACTTGTAATATTACTTCTCCCCTTCCCCCTTCAGGCTTTTTTTAAGGAAACATCTTTATTATATGTGTACATATAATGAAAAAATATATATTTATGTGCTTTTTGAGTTCCAAATTACAATATAATTTTCATTGAAAATGAGGAATAGCTCTTTATCAGCCACCAACATATCCCCAATATGTGAAACAGTTCTTAGTACTTGGTAAAAACTACGTACATATGTATTGAATAAAACAAATCATTTTTAAAGAATATTTTGTAATTACATACTGTCACCTGTTAAACAAAATTATTTCTTTAAATTCTAGGGAGTTAAAAAAAAAGTCCAAAGAAGAAATTATAGAAAGTTACTGAGTGATTAGAATTGAGGAAATATCATTTTGAATTATTATTCAAACTTACCTTAATTTATCTGTGGGATATGAGTCGATTCTTGACTTTTATTATCTCAGAAAGTTTTAAATTAATATGATAAATATATTATAATTAAACAATAGCTAATGCTGATGTCTATTTAATCTGGTGGAATTAGGTTTGGGGAAAGACTTTTCTCATTTTGTCACTCAAAAGTTTAAACAATATATGTAAATAACAAATTAAGAGCAACTTTATCTCAAACCAAAAAGGGGACCATTAAGAAACCTAAAAGGGAGCCAGCAGGTGGCATGGTGGTTAAGGGCACTGGACTCCCACATGGCTGACTGCAATTCAAGTGCGGATCTGGTGGCTTGCTTTCCCACTTTCCCTCTCTCTTTCTGTCTCCCTCTCTCTCTCTCTCTTCCTCTCTCATGCTGTCCCTCTCTGATCAAACTAAGAATAAATTAAATAATTAACAAAGTCAAATAAAATCTTTCTAAAACAAAAAGAAACCTAAAAGAAGAAATCTATTAAAGCACATTTAAAATTTGTGAACAGGACTTAAAGACAGATACGTAACAGGTAACAAACAACTAGATACATCTGAACCTGAACTGGGCTGTTATTATCTGCCTAGGGAAAGGAAATTGTATTTGCTATGGAATCTGTATAATGGAACTTCTTAAAGTATTTGGGAAGTGGGATTAAAATACAAGTTTTTTTCCGTGTAATTTTTTTTAATTCATCCACAATTTTTCGTAATATGCCTATTTCATAAAATTTTAAAGACTCTCATACTATGACATAAAATCAGAAGTTATATTAAAGTCTGACGCAACATCGATGTGAGATTCAGAACTCTTTGTTTTCCCTTAAAACCTGCTGATCATTCAGGTCTATATAGGAGCAAAGACACTCTAAGAAGTAAGAGGACAAAGTCTAGATAATACTAAGAAATGGATTCACATTCCTAAATCACGTTACCTAAAAAGTGCAGAAGTATCTGATACATTTACATGCAACATGTTGCCAATCTGTGAAATGCCTAATCTCTAGTAAATGCAAATATAAATTCTGAGAACTTTGAATAGTTAAAAATACATCACATTCAAGATAAACTCAAAATTTAAAAATAGAATAAAATAAAAAATACAGAATTCAGTTATTCCAGAAACAAAAAATTTATCTCAGCACAAGTATTAGCAGTAATAGAAAACTTGAAATTATTGAAGTAAGCATTTTCAAAATATTTTAGGTATACTACTACTAACTCAAGAACATATTAAGTATTCTCTATTTTTGAAAAGCATTTTCTCCTTTTTTTGGAGATTTTTACTGGTTATAGGGCATGTATGCTCACTAGAGAGAAAGAGAGCGGCAGAGAGAGAGAATGTGAGAAATTACTCCTTAGGGGGGTGGTAACGCTGCAATCCCTTCTTCTCCATTCTTCTCTTGGAAATTAGAGTATTCACAAACATGCACCTGGTGTGAGTTTCAAGTTGCCAGGTTTGGGACTTGAACCACAGTCAGCTATGTGGGAGTCCAGCACTTTAACTACTAGGTCACCTGCTGCCCCCAGTAGATGGATTCTTAAATAGGATCAAAATTTTAGAAGTTACAAAAGATATTTACGGAAATGAGAAATCATTGGATAAGATCAAAAGGTGAATAAATACTTGTGTTTCTCTACCTAACCAAAACTTATTTACCTCCCAAAGTAATAAGAGTCTTTACCTAGATTTATAATGCTAGGTAGCTTCCCCTAAAGAATGTACAGTTCAAGAAAAGGCCAACACACTCTCCTCAGATCTCCAGGCCTATAACAGCACTCACAGCCTAGCATCCTCCAGGAGGCCAGTGAAGCCAGAGTAGACAGAGGCCACCAATGAAAGTGCAAGACATGACAACTTTTTAAGAAAATTTCTGGACTATATATGTGGATATGTGTTCCAAAATTGCTGAACCACAAAGTTAAAAATAATTAGACTTTGGCTGAATGTATTGATTTCATTCAGTGATTCCAAATTACAGACAATTTTACACATCATCGAACATTTTGTAATGTCTACACACATTTTTGAGTGTTAAAATTGATAGAGGGTGTAATTGACATCTAATGGTAGAGGTCACAGAATCTGCTCAACATCCTACATTGCACAGTAAAGTACCTTTAAAAAAGTATTATCTAAACCAAACTGTCAATAGGGCCAGGTTGAAGAACCCTAATATAGATGCATTTACCAAAGAATATGGATTTGATATGTTATGTTAAATAGCCAGTTGTAATTATTCATTCATTTGTTTAATGTGAGGAAAGAAATATGGTTAAGTTACTGAAAAACTTTTATAATGATGTGGTATATTATTGAACAGCATTATAATATTTGACATAGTTATTCTACTACTATGTTTTTCTCCTTAGAGATTAAGAAGATTGTTTGGGGACCGGCAGTTGGTGTAATGGGTATGTCACTGGACTCCCATGTAGTCAATCGCAGTTCGAGTCCTGGACCTGGTGGCTTAAACTCACTCCAGGCACATGCGCATGCTCATCCAAGATCCTGAGAGGAGAATGGAGGAGAAGGGATTGTGGTGTGGCCATCCCTCTGGGGGGTGATTTCTCTCGCTTTCTATCTCTCTGTCTCTGTCTTTCTGATGAATGCACGCGCCCTATAGCAAAAACCTCTCAAAAAAAAAAAAAAAAAGAAGATTGTTTACCAAGGCATTGAGAATTTAAAAGGTTTGTGATGTATATATGTCACATTTTTTCAATCTATTCATCTCATCTTGGATATTTGGGTGGATTTTATATCTTAGCAGTTGTGAATGATGCTGCAATAAACATGGATGTGCAAGTGTTTTTCTGACTGAGTGTATTCTTGTCCTTTACATAGATACCCATGAGTAGAATCGTTGGATCATATAACAGTTCTATTTGTAAGCTTTTGATGATAATGTGTATGATAATACCTTTGACTGGACTAATATGTAGTGTGTACGTATTGGGAAAATTCATTTTCTATGCTGAGAAGATGTGCAGTGATTGGGGCCAGTAGATAGCATAGTGGTTATATCATTTGATTCCCACTTGGATTATCACAGTTTAAGTCCCACACCGGGAGCTTGAAAATATTCTGGGCCAACGTTCATGCATGTCCAAGACCTCAGGAGGAGAATGTAGGCGAAGGGATTATGACATGATCATCCCCTTGGGGTGTGATTTCTCACTTTCCCCCTCACTGTATCTGTCTCTCCGATATGAATGCATGCACCCTAAGGCAAAAACCTCTTTAAAAATGTAAAAACAACAAACAAAAAACAAAAACACTGATTAGGTATAAAAAAAATAAGAAAATTAAAGAAAGTAAAATTAAAAAGTCTTGTGTCAGTTTCATATACACTAGGGTCATTGGTCAATGTGGTAGTTCAAATGGAAGATATTTCAACAAAAATGGCTCAACCCTAAAATATCAGGGATGAGGTAGAATGTTAACTTATATTTCACAGCAAGACTGAAATAATGATTAAAATATCTAATACATAAGAATGCTTGAGGCCAGCCTGCAACATGGTGAAGGCAACTGGATCCCACGTGGTTAACTGAATGCTTTCAGTCTTAGACCTAGCGGCTTAGAAAACACACAGGGTATGTGTGCGTGTGTGCCCAAAATCCTGAGAGGAAAATGAAGAAAAAGGAATTGTGGAGGAGCTCCCCCATACCTTCTGGGGAGCTTTCTGTCTCACTCTCTCTTTCTGGTCACTGTATATGCCCTATAGCAAAAATAAAGGAAAAAAAAAAAAGAGAGAGAGAGAGAGAGTGTGTTTGAATGCATTGGGCATAGGGCCTCTGAGACCATTACATGCATATGACTTATTAAGTTTGTTATTTTCTATAGCCAATAGAACATTCTGATGTGTGATGATTAAAAGGCCAGGAAAGGAAAAAGAAATGTTGAAAAAGAAATCTGCAATGGTATCTATGATTAGTTTTCAACCTAACATGTCTGGAAAACTACCTGCAGCAATTCAGCAGTTTGAATGACAAAACAAAAGGAGAATAGTTTTGTCCCTTTTGAAATATCCTTCAGTGTGGAGAATATTCTTAATATTCATGAGAACAGAATGAGCTGCTCTGAGAATGTCAATCATTAAATTTTCTCCAAAAATTCAGGGCTTGTTAGGGAGTTCATAGACAAAGTGACCATGATGATAAGAATGGAAGCCATTTGGTATCTTATCAAAAGACTTTGCATTCCTAAAGCTGATCCATCTAACTTTACTGTTAACTGGATGGCTTACCTTATCTTCAAATCCCTAAAATAGAAATGTAACCCAGATATCTAGAATAAATACATTTGACCTGTTTTTGCTAATCACACAGGTGATTCACTTATTAATTCAGCTTTAAATTTCTAATATGTATAAAGAGTTTGAAAGACATTAGTGAGAAAAAAAAATCACAATAAGAATAACCAAAAATAATTTAATCTCATAGAAATAACATTCTTATTAAGTGCAAGGCAAAAATCAGGACCAGAAGATGGCAAATTGTTTATGTTGCTGGACTCCCACATAGTCAACCATGGTTCAAAGTCCCAGACCTGGTTGGTGATTCAAAACTTATGCTGGGCACATGTGTTTGCATGCCCAAAATCCTGAGAAGAGATTAGAGGAGAAGGGATTGTGATGTGTCCATCACCCCTAGGGACTAGGGTAGCGGGTGATTCCTCATTCTCTCTCTCTCTCTCTCTCTCTCTCGCGAGCGAACATTCCCTATAGCAATAATTTCTCTCTGTCAAAAAAAAAGTCAAGGCTAAAATAAGCATTAAATAAATAAAGCATCCTATTTAATGTATAATAAACTGACAAACATAAGGCAGGAAAAACGTAAAATTGAGTAATCAAATCTAGCACACCAGGGGTGATAAAATACTGTAGTTAGGGTCCTCTTCGAACAAAGATTTGAAAGACATAGATTGTCAGGTGGATAAGCAGAAAAATATTCGCCAAAGCAGAGGAAACTTATCACTTAGGCAGTGCTATGTTCTTAAGGTAGTAATTCGCCTAGAACATATCAGGGCAAAAACGAGGCCAATGTGATGAGGTGCTGGTAACAATAATAGGAAGACAATAAAAGAAAACCAGTCCGAGAATAAAATGAGAAAATGACAACAACCAGTACTACTATGTGCCTAAAAAACTGAATACCAGAAATACTTATTAACCACGATCCTGGTGTGCTATTCTTCTCTTCTTCAAATATTGAACTCACTCTCTTTCTCCACATTATAAACTCTTATTGATTCATAAAAGAGGAAACATAAAGCCTATAGTTAGTAGTAACATCAATCTCAAAGTCCAGGACTTCTAGTATATATACGGTAGTTTTACTGTCCCATCTAGATGCAACTTTGTTTAATTTAGTGAACTGAAAAGATAAAACCATGCTCTCATATATTTTAAAAGTATGAGCAGTGGAACAAAGACAATATAGTCACAATATATGATCCCATTCATAAAAAGCAGGTTAGAAGTCATAGCCAGCATCAGATTATACTGGTTTACAACTCCAATTGTTACATTTAAAAAAAAATGGTCAGTTAGTTAACACCATGACAATAGTCTGAAATTGGTAAGGGTAGAAATATTTACACCAGGGAAAATGACAAACAATACAAATCAGATTTATTTTCCCAAAAAGCTGGTTAAACATTTACCAGCAAACCACTGAGGCATACAATAGTCATTTCTAAAAATATTGCAAGACAAATGTTGGGAGGATTCTTAACTCTGGGGAATAAGAAATGTCCTTTGATTAATCTACAATTTTGCTTTTAGAAATAAGTCCTTGACAACTATTCAAATTACTCGGCTACTTCCTGGATTACAAAGGTAAGGGGAATGATTAGGTATTTTTGACTTTAAATAATCTAGGCTACTGTTTTTTTTTTTTTTTTTTTTAAGTATAATTCTTTCAAAATACATGATATTTAATGTCTTTAATTCCAAAATATTTAAGTGCCTGAAATAATACATAAAATTATTTTTAAGGTAATAAATCTTATAACTCTATATTCTTTTATTGCTAATCCATCTCTTTTTTTCCCCTCTTGCCAGCTTTCTTGAATCTTATATACTTTAGTTAGAAAGTCACACACCTATTCTCTTTTCCCTGAGGCATTTTGTACATTTGAAAGGATATAAATTCAAGTAGACTCCACATTCTTAACTTGATCTTTGCTCTGAGACACTTTAATCCATTCATTGGTTTTAAAAGTGACAGAAAGCAGGTCAGTATTTGCCTGGCAGGGTGATAGAGGAGGAATGGATTACAGAAAGCACAAGAAAACTTCTGGGGGTGTTAGCAATATTCCTAATCTTATTTGCAGCAATGGTTTCTTGGATTGTACACCACTGTCAAATCTGATTTTAAAGTATGCTTTTCAGATATGCATTTTATTGCACTTCATTTATACTTACACACATTTTGTAGGGAAATGTGATGTTCACACTTTGATCTGAAACCTGCAAATAGACCTTTTCCATTTTATCTTTTTCTAGTTGTATGGTGGGTCGAAGGGTAGAGAGAGAAATTGTCACTTTTTATTCTCCTTTATACTTATTGGTGAATGAGTTAATTATCTTAAATCATTTCCCTCATTGGTGCTAATAAGAACCAATAAATACCACTAGCATTCTGTTTCCAATATTTGCACCCATAAGTATATTTTATTAAGTCAAATATATATGCTACCATTGCCTAATATAGATAACACTCCTCCAAGTTTCTAGTATCTTCACTATCACCAAGCTTTTGAGCTATAAATATGGTAAGATTTTGTTACATTGGGACCAGCAGTTAGCGTAATGGCTATGTTGCTGGACTCCCATATAGTTGACCGCAGTTCGCGTCTCAGACCTGGTGGCTTAAAACTCACACCAGGTGCATGTGCATGCATGCCCAAGACCCCAAGAGGAGAACGGAGGAGAAGGGATTGCGGCGTGGCCATCCCCTCCTGCGGGGTGATTTCTCGCTTTCTATCTCTCTGTCTCTCTCTGTCTGTCTGGCAAGAACACGCACCCTACAGCAATAACCTCTAAAAAAATAAAAACTAAAAAAATAAAATAAAAAAAGAGAAGATTTTGTTACATTAACATTGTACTTTTTTTTTTTTTTTTTTTTGGTGAGGTTTTTGCTATAGGGCATGTGCGCTCGCCAGACAGACAGAGAGACAGAGAGTCAGAAAGCGAGAAATCACCCCCCAGAGGGGATGGCCATGCTGCAATCCCTTCTCCTCTGTCCTCCTCTCGGGATCTTGGACACACACACACATGTGCCCGGTGTTAGTTTTAAGCCACCGGGTCCAGGACTCGAACCACTGTCAGCTACGTGGGAGTCCAGCAACATAGCCATTTATGCTAACTGCTGGTCCCTACTTTTAAGAGACAATTTATCCTTCAGTCAGCATAGCCTAAGTTATGTAGTATAACAAATAAACCCCAATAAATCAGTTGTTTTAACATCAAAGTTTTATGTCTTATTAACTTTGAATTTAGCCAGTACAATGGCCCTTAGAGTAAAAATTTGCCTGACACACATCAAAAAAAGAAGATATATGTGCACGTTTCATGAGTTGGCTATTGGCTTTCACACTGTCCATACACTGAGACTCAAGCTACCAAAGTAACTACTATATAGAAGATTATTGATAACTCCCTTAATAGGTCAATATTAGACAAAGGTATGGTATAAGGAAAAGTGATTTAGAAAGATAATAGATGGTTTTCAGAGGTAATACACATGTAATCAAGATTATTCAAGATCTGTAGATCTCAGCAGTGACAAAGTCTAGCATATAACCATGACACCGAGTGATTGATAGAGAAATTGAGGAACAAGATCACTAGACAGAGTATTTCAAACAACCAAGAAACTGAGGCATTGAACTTATCGTCTACATATATATTGCAATCACTAAGAATTAAAATTGCAATATAATTAGAAAGGATGACATGAATCAGTGACATAGAAGTGCTTGGTAATTTGGGGGACCAGCAATTGGCATAATGGCTATGTTGGTGGACTCCCATGCAGTCAACCACAGCTTGAGTCCCACGCCCAGTGGCTTAAACTCATGCCAGGCATGTGTGCATATGTGCCCAAGATCTTGAGACGAGAATGTAGGAGAAGCTATTGCAGTGTGGCCATCCCCTCTGGGGGGGTGATTTTTCCCTTTCTGTCTCTCTCTTTCTGGCGAGCTCACATGCCCTATAGCAGAAACCTCTACCCACCCCCACCACAAAAAAAGAAGTGCATGGTAATTAGATCCAATACCCATGCTGGTTCTTGTCTGGAGCTCTTGAAGAATCAGAGATGTGGGCACAGTGAGAGGATAGCAAAGCAGAGTTTATTAAGAGAGGGAAAGACAAACAGAGCTCCCAAGAATGGAGGGGTCCTGGATGGATTAGTGAAGAGGAGCTGGAGGTAAGGGGTTTATATATAGCAGTTTGAGCAGTGGGTTGGCTTTATGATAAGATTGTGGGCTTTAGAAAATAGATACATGGTAGACTTAGTGATTTATTATCCAATTCATTGTGTGGTCAGCAGAACATAGTATTCTGTACTTCTTATTAGAATGGAGTTACTAAATGAAAACTGTTGCCTCTAGCTAAAATTGCTTTGAATCCCAGTGCAGTCAACTTTTGGCTCGGAAACTTAGCCATTGTGACTCCATCTTGGGCCTTTACTCTGTCTGTGTACTCAATATCCCTATCTCTTGCCTTATTAGCAAGGAGTCACAAATTTTTTAGAGCTATGTCAAAGCAGTGTATAGCTGTGTACCAGATCACAGAGGAAAAACACAGAGATTTCATTACAAAGAAAAGCAGTGGGGCTGACAGGTGGCATGGTGGTTAAGGTGCTGGACTTCCACATAACCAACTATGGTCAAGTACTAGATCTGGTGGCTTGTTTTCTCACTCTCTCTCTCTCTGTTCAAATTTAAAAATCAACTAATCAATTAATTTAATTACATAAATTTTTTTTTTAAAAAAAGAAATTAAAACATAGAGACTTCCTTTTGGGGCCCTTACTCTATCCACTTATAAGTGGGATCTAACTCTCATCTCATCAGGATTTAAAATAATTGAAAAATGAGATTAAATAAATGCAAGTTATCATATCCAATGTTTTCTAGAGAACAGGAGCAGCAAGGACAATGACGATAGCTGCCCCATTTTTGTATCCATGGGGTGTTAACAATATATTTTATAATATTTGATACTTATTTTATAATATTCTATATTCCACACATGAAGTTTTACACAGATTAGATAATGATTAAACTTATATCTGAGCTCATAGATTATAATGAATTGAGGTGAGCTCATAATGGGACATAAGAAGGAATAGGGATTTGGCTCAGCAATAACTGAGTTGGAAAAGAGAGTGCACTTTTGTTTGTATGAGGAAAAAGTATATATGATTTGAAAACAGGTTTTTCTTTGGAAGAAAAATGTCCAAAGTGTGGAATTGTGATTTTTACCATTTAGGAAGCAGAAGATCTCAAACTACTTTTTATTAAATAAGTTCCTGCATTGTGGGAAATGTTAAAAGGCAGAGCCTATATCCCATTACACACATGAAGAGAACAGACATCACCTTTTTTATCCTTTCTTGTGGTATTGACATGGATATTCCTCCTAGGCTAAGTCAATCAAACATGCCCACCTTGGACAACAACAGGATCTGTTTCAGTAAAGAACAAATAAAGCGGTGCCTGTTCACCTGAAGACAGCAAAGTTCTGTCTCCTGGAGCTCACTGAAGATGGCTGCAAAGCCAGTATCCAGGGGCCAGCATTGTTGCTAGTGGCTGTATAAGCTTCCAGATCTAACACTCAGTAGCCCTGGCTGTCTTCTCCACACTCATTTGAGAAGTGCACTTGTTTGAGGAGCTTATTTGTTTTGCTTGCAATTATGAACGTTAAACTCTTAGGAGTTTCAGAAATATAATAAACAGAAAGGAGAGAAGATTCATAGAAATATAATATGAAAATTTTCCAGAATTAAAGAAAGACACAGTTCTCAAATTAAAAGATGTCATGACGTTTCAAGTAGGAAATACAAAAACAATTTTATACTGAGACTCATCAGAGTGAAATTACAGAACATCAAAGACAAAAAGAAATAATGTAAAGTCTGCTTTAAAAAGACTGACAGACTGACAGATTTCTCATTTGTAACAATAGATGCCAGAAGACAGTGGAACAATACATTCAAAATAATATATTCTAAATAACTGTCAATCTAGAATTTGATTCCCATTTTAATAGTCTTTCAAGAGAGCAAAACTGAATCATTTTTATTCAGACTAAGATTGTAAGTTTACTTCTCACAGACCTCAAAAAACTACTATACACTTCAAAAACAAGGATATTAAAACAGAAAGGAGATTTTTTTTTAAAAAAAAAAGGCAATCAGAAAGGAATTAATAATGCTATATGATAAATAAATATCACTGTAAAAAAGAAAATCAAAAATAGTAACTAATATATACTTTATAAAGTTATTTTGTATGCAAAATTAATGTGTGCATGTGTGTATAGATGTCTTTATACACACACACATATGCTTATAAACATATGTGTTTGTGTATGTGTATATCTTTTTTTATGTTTTAATTTTTTTAAGACAGTCTCCTTGTTATAATCCTTCTGCTTTAGCCTCCCTGCTGGGATTACAGGTAGATTCCAACACACTGTGCTCTTTTCCAAAACTCTCCCTATGTTGCCCAGGTCAGCCTTCAGCCTGTATCCTCTGCCTCACTCAGCCTTTTGGGTCTCTGGGATTACAAGATAACTACCATGCTAGCCTTTAGGGTAGATGCCTGTGAGGTTCCAGTCTGCAGTACCACAGAGCTGGGCCTCCAAGTATTTATTTGGTGTGTTTTACAAATACATAATGGCTTGTAATCAAGTAAACAATCAACATAAAACTTTTTATCAACCCTCAAATTCCTGTGTCATGCTTCCCAGTACATTTCTTTCCTTTTTCCTCCCCCCACCCCTGCCTCTCTCTCTTTCTTTAATTTGCCAAAAGCTGCATTTGCTCGCCAGACAGGGACAGCAGACAAAGAGAGAGGGGGAAAAGTGAGAAAGTACTCCCCATGGGGGATGGTCACACTGCAATCCCTAACTATCACACTACCAGCTGGTCCATCCAATATCTGTATATAAAAATGTGCTGCTCATCTCATTGAAGAGAACATGTTATAGGGAACATACACTAGTATGTTTGGCTGATACCTCTGGTTGCTTGCTCTATAGATGTCCAGATGCATTCATGAAGAGATCATGCGAACAGCAGTCTCCTCCCAATTGATGACTGAGTTCTTCAGAGGTATTTATATTGGACCATTCCTAGGGGATGAGAGACTCCTCTATAAGACTCCATAATAGCCTGGTATATACTACAACTGACCAGCAGGCGAAGGTTCTACTTACCACCTTGTCTTCCTCCCCTTACTCTTTGCAGGTATTTTCCCACTAAGTCACACTGCACCTCATCTTTCCTTTTCTTTTTTTGAGAGGTTTTTGTATAGGGCACGTGCACTCACCAGGAAGACAGCAAGAGAGACAGAGAGCCAAAAAGTGATAAATCACCCTCTGGGGGGAATGGCCACACAACAATCCCTTCTCCTCCATTCTCCTCTTGGGATCTTGGGCACGCACACACATGTGCCTGGTGCCACACCTCATCTTGATATGTACTTCTCAGAAGGTTCAAACTGACAGGGTGATAATGACAATGAAAGTACAAACTTAGTATAATAGTGTTTTGACAGTGGCTCACATATCTGATCAGAAAACGATGTTTAGATGTACTCTTTTAAGGTTTTTGCCATAGGGCACATGTGCTCATCTGAGAAGGATAGACATAAAGAAAGAAAGTGAGAAATGCCCTCCACACACACCCCAGGATGATTGGCCATAACATAATCCTTCTTCATTCTTCCCTTGGGATTTTGGGCAAGTACACACACATGACCAGTGTAATTTTAAAGCTGCCAGATCTGGGCCGTGAACTGTGGTCAGTCATGTGGGAGTCCAGTACCTTAACCATACCACCTGCTGGCCCCTACATTTACTTTTTATAGTTCATTTTGTATTTTTCATGTAGATATAAAATTATTCTATTTGATCCACTTCTCTAAAACCATGCATATTCCATTATTTCAATATTTCAGATTCGGTAAACCCACATATTCCTCTCCAAAACACTTGCAAGGATTATTTCAACCACTTACAGGTTAAAAATTGTTCTGTTAAGAAGGCTGGTCCTGGGACCAGTAGATGTAATGGTTATGTCGCTGGACTCCCACTCAATCAACTATGGTTCAAGTCCTGGACCACTGTCTTGAAACTCGTGCCGGGCACATGTGTGTGCATGTCTAATGCCCCAGTGGAATAGAGGAGAAGGGATTGCGGTGGTGTGGCCATTCTCCCTAGAGGGCAATTTCTAGCTCTGTGACTGTCTGTCTCTCCCACGAGCACATCCAGCCTGTAATGAAAATCTCTATCTCAAAAAAATAAAAACAAAAAAGAAAAAGAAAAAAAAGAAAAGAAGTGGTCTTATGGCCCAGCAGTTAAGGGAGTCAGGGCCCAATAGTTAACGGAGTCAGAACCTACACAGCTGACTATGGTTGGAAACCCTGGCCCTAGCAGCCTGAAAAAGACACTAGGCGTGTTTTTGTGCATTCTCAAAATCCTGACAGAAAGAATGAATGGAGGAAAAAGAGCTGCAGCATAACCACCCCCTTGGGTGTTCTCTCTCTCTCTTTCTCTCTAGAGTGCATACACTTTCTGGCAATAAAGAAAAAAATGTTTTATTAAGACATTTCTTCCAATGAAAGTAGCAAATAAGTAAAATAATGCCACTTTTAGTATAACAATAATGCCTGAAATTATTTGGTAATTTTTCAAGTTGAGACAACTGAACTATGTTTTGGCTTTGTTTTCTCTCTATTGTTTCTTAAATCTTGTCTATTTTGCCTTAATTCTTCTTTTCCTGTATTGTTTGTTTCCATTGTAATGCACAATGAATCCCTGAAGCAGTCACAGGAAATTCATATCAAAACTGATAGTATGCATAGATGTTATGGAAGCAATTACTCTAATACTATCATTTTATAATTCTAGAGTGTCAAGTTTTCAACAATATTTCTTTCCTTGCTATATTGACATTTGAGTCTCAGGGTTTTACTCTTTTCATTTAAGACTAATTTTCCTTTATGTAGGTAAACAGGAAGCCAAAGCACCTTAAGTCATCCTGAAGATTTATACCTTAATACAACATAAAAGGCTAAAGAGAGCAAAAGACTACTATTTACTGAACAAGAAGAAGCTTAAATAAGGTGGATAAAGGAGTTCAGAAGTAAGACAACAATAATACCCTCTTAACAGCTGCAAGGGACACATCAGCAATTTGTTTAGTGCTGTCCCTTTTTGTACTTTATATTGTCAAAGTAAATTTGCAAATTCTAAAAACAAAGTTGTTTTAAAGGTTATGGTCATTCCACAAAAGCCAACTTCAGTTGTTTCCATTTAAGCACAACATTAAGTTGAAAAACATGGTTCTTGGGGCTGACAGGTGATGTGGTGGTTGAGGTGTTGTATTCCCACATGGCCTGGATTCAAGTCCCAAATCTGCTTGTTTGCTTTCTCACTTTCCCTGTTTCTTTCTCTGTGTGTCTCTCTGCTCAAATTAAATAAAAATAATAAATAAAATTAAGTAAATACTTCTTTAAAAAAAACATAGTTCTTTATATTAAAAAAAAATAGCCACTAAAAGAAAACACAAGTCTCTACTTCTTAAATTATTTCAAGTACAAAAATATATCCCAAAGTAGTTAATAAATACCGATATTCATTTTACAGTCACAGACAGTATATTGCTTTTTGTAAAACAGTTAGCTTTCCTGATGATAAATGCTGTAAAAATAATTCATGTTCAGGCTAGAACAAAATTGGCAGTAAAGATTAAACTCACATTATACTAGAAAGGCAGGGGATTTCAAGTTGAGCCTCAAGCAACTAGAAGTTTTAGTTAGCAATGTGTCAGTAAGATTAAATAGTTCAGGCATTCCTCTGGGTAGTATGAACAAGACTGAATAAAATTTCAAATATATTTTATTGTTAAAGAATGGATGGTAGTTGATATTGGAAAGAAACTTTCATTTAACAAACATTAATAAGTCAATATGTGCCAGTAACAATTCTGAGTTCTAGGCATATAGTAGTAAACAAAATGGAAAAGCCTTTCCATTTTGAATAAAATTATAAATTATTGAATCAAAATTTATTTATAAAGCATGGAGCTTTATAAACTCTCTTTAAATATCTTTTTTTTTTTTTGAGAGATATTTTTGTAATAGGTCTCCTGTACTTTCTGGAGAGATTGAGAAAGAGAAACAGAAAGCAAGAAATCACCCCCCACCCAAGGAGTATGACCACACCACAATCCCTTCTCTTTTGTTCTCCTCTAGGGATCTTGAGCATGCACAGGCACATACCCAGCATGAGTTCTGAAATCACTGTGTCTGGGACTCAAACAGTCGACTATGTTGGAGTCCAGTGATGTAACCATTACACCATCTGCTGGTCCCTTTAAATATCTTTTAATTTAGATAAATGTAGATGTTATCTTTTTTTTGTCATTGAATCAGGCAATATTGTTCCTATTTTTTAAAGTGTATGTATTTATTCCTTCTATGAGCATAGAGACAGAGAGTGAGAGAAAGTGAGCGAGATAGAGAGAGGGACAGGCATCCCCACCAAAGTCTTGACACGGATCCATCCCCAGTCTCAATTTGCCTGAGTCATGTGTACACTATGCCCAGTGTACTCAGGCAGGTGTTCAGATGGAACCTACCCACGTGCTTCAACTTTGCAGTGTGTGTAGAGCATCTGGCCCCCATTATATTTTTACTATAACAGGATTTATGAGGAGGTATGACTTCAAACCAAAATGAAATTACCTAGCAAATGTTTTATCATTTGTGATTGACTAAAAGCTTACTTTTAAAATAAATTACTATAAAGTACAAGACTAAAAAGGAATTCAATAAGGGCATCACATAGTTCAAAATTCCAGCATCATCTAGTGAATATTTAAAATAGTTTTTTTTCACTTATTTCTCCAACATAATACTATTTCAATTCTAAAATGCTATATATTTGCTTTTTTTGCATTATCAACTGCTATATTTCACGCAAATCACTTACTTATTAATAAAGATGTGCAAACTAAAAAGCTCTTTATTTAGCAGATTTTAGTGAATATTAGTAAAATTAATGATTAAATACTTTCAATTTTAGCAGTACAAACTCTTTTCAAGAAAGAAGCATTAATCCTCAAATTATAATCAAGCTTATCTACAGACTTTAGGGTAATTTCCCATTTTTGGTAACCCTATAATCTTTGAGTATGTAAACTGGACTTCAACAAGACCTTAGCTAAAGTTCAATTCATGATAAGAAAAATCGTATTAATTGCAACTGTCATTTTCTTCTGACTAATAATAGGTCATGTTCACTTAAATGTCAGTTTATTAAAAACTAAATCCAATTAATGTTTAAAATGTCACTCATAGACTATAGAATGTAGTCATAAGGATAAATGAGTATAACACACTATAGAAACATTGCCCCCGTGTTACTGATTTTAAGCTAACTTATACATTATATCTAAAATGCTTTCCAAATTGCTCTGGTTAATGATAGACTTTGAGATTTAACTCTACATTTTCTCGCTTCTCTGGTTTTCATTTAGAACGTTACTATCATCTCAACGCAACTTTTTTGGTTCAGTGCCTTCTTGCTTAGCAGCTCAGAATTTCCTCCAGGATCTCTGTGGGCTCCATGCTGGACTCACTAAAACTTCCTTTGACGAATAATTTTCTAGTAAGTGTGACTTGTGTGGCAAATGCTCACTTATTTATGGCTGACATAGTCTTGTGTCAAAAGAATATAAAATTGAGGCTATAGTTAATAATCTGCCACTTGGTATTATTACCTGCATTTTTGCTCTTTTGCAGTTAAGGTTGTGTGAATATTTCCATTAAAAATTGATTTTTAGTGGATTGTAACTTAACTGCAAATAATCTGTCCATGAGAGATGAAAACTGATATATGAATGCATCCCTTAGGAGCTGATGTGTAATTAAATCTGCATGGTTGTTTTAAAGTTAAATTGCAGTAGGTTAAGGGTGATATCAAAATGCCATGGGTTTAGGGGAACATTGTAAATTAAATTTAGGTTGGATTCTTTTCATTTTTAATTAGCAAATAGTATTAATTTGAATAATCATTCTGATTTCATAGAAATTATAAAAATATGAAAGTGTGTCACATTTTTACCATTAAGAATCTGTGAGTTTACCATTTATTATTTTAGATTAATAGCTAGAAATATTAGAAACATTCTACAAAAAAAAATTGAATTTTCCATTAGTATTCACTTTATATTAATATAGCCATTTCTATTTAAGACAGGGTCTTCTATGTCACAATCCTCTTGCCTTAGCCTCCCGTGTGGGATTGTAAGTGTGTACCATCACATCTGGCACATTTATGAGACAGGGTCTTGCTGTGTTGCCCAAGCCAACCTCAAGGACACAATCTTTCTGCTTCATTCATTCTACACCCAGCCCATAGGTGGAAGTGGGAATCAAATCTGGGGTCCCCATATTGTCCCAGCCTGCAAAGCCCAATGTCTTCGTAGCATGCACCATCACAGGTGGACGGATGACCCGTTACATTTTTAAACTAGAAATTATTTAGTCATTTAAATAAATAAATAATTATCAACTGAATTTTCTCCAAAAAAGGCTGTACCAGATATGAGTGTTTAAAATAAATAACACTATATTTACCAAGAAAAGCTAACTTTTTATCAAAGTAGGTAAGAAGATGTCACACACTAGTGTATTAATGACAAAGTCAAACAAGAAGTCTCCAAAGATAGTGGCCAAGACTAGATACTGGGGTGAAAGACTTTTACTATTAGTCCACAAAACCGTTGGGTTTGGAGAGACTAGTTTGAATGAAGACATAGAGAAGGGAATGCAAACATTGGCTTTTAGATGATCAAGAGATTATACAGGAAAGGAACAATGAGAAAAAAATTGAGCTTAAGGCAAGAATTTAATCTCTCAGCAATAGGAGACTGCTGACTGATTTGTAAATGGAACATCATCTTGGTCAGAATATTTGAACAAAATTAATCTGGAAATACTGTACACTGGCATTATTGTATAGCATTTGAAGGTGTCAATTCAGGTCAGATTCCTAGGTTTCAATTCTAGCAGAGATATTCAATTGCTCTGTGAATTTGGGAAAAGTCTTTTATCTCTCTAATCTACATGTGGGTTAAAATGGAAATGCAAATAAAAGATGATTAAATACAGTACCTCTCTTGTAAAGTAGTAAGAATTAAAGAAGAGGTAGGTCCAGCTGCAGTGGTGCAGTGGTATGTTCTGCACTAGAAGCCATGTGGAAGATCTAAGTTTGGATCCCCTGGACAGCTGAGCAGACATCACAATTTGAGATCTTATTGAGGATGCTTATTTCTCTCTCTCTCTCTCTCTCTCTCTCTCTCTCTCTCTCACTCACTCTCAGAAAGAAAAGAACAAATAAACTGTCAAAAAAGGTAAACATAACAAGAATTAAACAAGAAATTCTACATTAACCCTTAAGACTACTAAATACATGATAAACATTTGCTGTTACTGTTACTAAAGTGAAAGTACAGAGGGAAAGATTATAAGACAAACTATTTTGACATAAATATAATTATTCAAGATAGAATTATTGAAGAACATGAATGAGTATTTTAGTCAGAAAAAAAATCAAAATGAAATTAGGAAGTAGATGCAGAAAGTGTAAAAATGGTGTAAACAGAACTTGGCAGTAGATTGCATTTGGGTGGTGAGAAAATTGTGAATAAAATAATTATTTCCAGATTTCAAGCCTGGATGACTGACAGTGTGAAGGTAGTTTCATGATCATAAAAGTGGTATCATTAATCTTAATGATCTGAGTAAGGACTGAACTTAAATGTAAACTTTAAAGTTTAAAGTGTTTATACGATATATAATGACCCCAAAAGTAGTTATAAACATAATGAGATATCTTAGCATAAAGTTCCCTTTAAATTATATAAGGACATTATTTAAGTTTCAACCTTCAATACGTGTAGATGCATGACAACCATTTTAATTTCTCACTGCCCCTATTTATAGTACTTGCATAACATACAAAAATGAAGGTAATATGCAAACTAATTGCAAAAAAGTGTTAAGTCTATATATATATTTTTTTTTTTTTTTGAGAGGTTTTCGCTATAGGGCACGTGCGCTCGCCAGACAAACAAAAAGAGACAGAGAGATAGAAAGCGAGAAATCACCCCCCAGGGGGGATGGCCACGCCTCAATCCCTTCTCCTCCATTCTCCTCTCGGGATCTTGGGCATGCACGCACATGCGCCCGGCGTGAGTTTTAAGCCACCGTGTCCGGGACGCGAACCACGGTCGACTACGTGGGAGTCCAGCGACATAGCCATTACGCTAACTGCTGGTCCCATAAAAGTGTTAAGTCTATATATTATGCACAAAGATTGTTATGTAATTATAATATTTTTAGTCAGTTGGAAAAATATAAATAACTATAAAATTTTGAAGAAAATGCAGGACCAGCAGTTGATGAGGTAGTTAAGGTGCTGGACTCCCACATGGCTTTTTGCACTTCGGGTCCTGGACCTGGAGGTTTGAAAATCACACCAGACACAGGTGTGTGCATGCTCAAAATCCTAAGAGAAGGTTTTAAGGGCTGGAACTTTGGATACCAAACTAACACATATAAAGGAATGCCTACTGAGATTAGAGTTAAGGCTTTGGAAGTAAAGACTTCAACTCTGTGAGAATAAATGTTACAAAGTTAATAGAAGCTTTCAATTATTTTAAAGACACCTTGGTAAATAATGGCAATTAGGGAGGTGTGGTGTTATCTGTTGAAGATATTTCGATCAACGGGTCTGGGGAGAAATGTTCACATATCGAAATGGTCTCACTGTCAGCCAAACAATATGATTGAAAGTATATACAAAAATAAATAAAGTAATTAATAATAAAAAATAAATAAATAAATAAATAAATAAATAAATAAATAAAACATTTAACAGAAATAAATATGAAAAGTTATCTGTTGACAAAAAAAAATTAATTTTACACTTAAACTAAAATAATATTATGTTATTAATACATTCCACTTTGGATTATTAACCTAAATTTACCAAGCAAATAATCCCTTTCTGTCTAAATGAAATATAAAAATTATAAGGTGGACAACTGATGGCATGGTGATTAAGGTGTCTGGATCCTACACAGCAGACTACGTGATTTGAGTCTTGGACCCTGTGGCTTGAAAGATATCCCAGCCGTGTAAGCGTGTTTACCTAAAATCCCAAGAAGAGAATGGAGAAGAAAGAACTGTGGAATCATCACCTCCTACGGGAGGGTGAGGGGTGCTTCTTACTTGCCTTATTTTTCTCTGGCAAGTACATGTACTCTATACCGAATTAAAGATAAATGAATAAATCATAAGAAAAGCTATAGCACTTAAGTTTTGTCTTATTTTAATTCTTTTTTTTTTTTTTTTTGAGAGGTTTTTGCTATAGGGTGCATGAGCTTGTCAGACAGAGAGAGAGAGAGAGACAGAGAGAGAGAAAGCAAGAAATCATCCCCCAGGGGGATGGCCACGCCGCACACATGCACACGCGCCCGGTGTGAGTTTAAGCCACCAAGTCTGGGACTCGAACCGCTGTCGACTATGTGGGAGTCCAGCAACATAGCCATTACAGTAACTGCTGGTCCGTTATTTTAATTCTTTTTAAAGGAAGCATGAAGTTGTAAAATAGAAGACACAAGAAAATAAAATATCCAAATGTTACATTGTATATCTTGGAAAGAGAACAACTTTCTGATAAAATAAGCAGTAAGCACAAATGGAAGTTGTTTTTTAAATGAGTACAGATCTCCAGAATATTTTATTTACATATACAGTCACAGAAAGTATATAATGAGTAATTTTTGTTAAGAGTAGAAATCTATGTGTAATTATATTTTGGAATTTACTAATGTCTTCTAAGCCTAAATTCTGTTTTAAATTTTATCAGCATTAATGTCTTAAAATTCAAGTGCTGATAGTGCTAATAAATATTTTTCATTCAGGTGTTGCACATCTCCATTCTTCCTGTTGGTTTATAATACAGTATCACAAAGGCTCTTTAAATATTTTTCTTTTGAAAGTTTATAAACCTCATACTTCTCTATAAATTTGTAACTCTTTGTTTTGGTATTATTGTATCACAGCAGTTTTATTTTACTCTTTTTATCTTGTTGTATGCATGAGTAAAGTTTTCAATAAGTTGAGAATTTTTTATGCCAGTGAACTATTTATGAAGTAAAAAACACATGTAAAATTTCTTTAATTTAATTATTGTAATTTTCCCCTAAACCTGCTAATTCTGTCTTATCTATAATATTAAATTTTTTCTGAACATTTAAGTCTTGTTTTAGAATTCAGTTTTTTTTTTTTTTTCCTTTTTTTGGAGAGGTTTTTGCTATAGGGTGTGTGCGCTCACCAGAAAGACAGAGAGAGACATAGAGAAAGAAAGTGAGAAATCATTCCCCAGGGAGGATGGCCACGCCATAATCCCTTCTCCTCCATTCTCCTCTTGGGATCTTGGGCATGCACGCATAAGTGCCCGGTGTGAGTTCAAGCCACTGGGCCCAGTACTCGAACTGCTGTCAATTACATGGGAGTCCAGTGACATAGCTATTACGCTAACTGCTGGTTCCCTAGAATTCAGTTTTTATTAACCTTTGTCTATTTTGATACTTTTTCTTCTTTAGGTTTATTTTTCCATTTTTTTTTTCTGTTGTTTTTTGTTGTTGTTGTTGTTGTTTTTAGATTTTTTGCCACAGGGCATGTGCACTTGCAGGAGAGAGTGACAGAAAGAAGGGAAATAAGAGCTATCCCCAGGAGGGACAGCCACACTGCAATCTCTCTCCATTCTTCTCTCAAGATTTTAAGCATGCCCACTGCATGTTTTCAAGTTTTCAGGTCTGGATTCTAACTGCGCTTACCTATGTGAGAGCCAATGCTTTAAGCACCAGGGTACCTGCTAGTCTCTGAATTTCTATTCTTTTCCTTTTCTTTTAAGGTTTTTTGTTTGTTTGTTTGTTTGTTTGCTTTGGTGTTGCATAGGGCACATGGGCTCTTCAGAGAGAGACAGAGACAGAGAGAGGGAAAGGGAGAAATCACCTCCTGGGGGGATGGCCATTGCCGCAATCCCTTCTCCATCCTACTCTTGGGATTTGGGGTACCTGTGTGTGATTCTCAAGCCGTGGGGTCCACAACTCCAATTGCTCTGGTGGACATGTGAGAGACCAGTTCCTTAGCCACCAGGTCACTTGCTGGCCACCACCTGCACTCCTCTCCCATTTCCTTTTAAAGTTTAGTGGGTTTTACTCATTATAGAGGGCATGTGCACACAGCATGTTTTCAAGCTAACTTGGTTATCTAAACCTGCATTCAGCCCTGTGGCCTCCAGCGCTGCAGTTGAGTTGGCTACTGACTGATCCATCAAACTGGGCCTCTTCTTTGGATTTTGTTTTGCTTTAGGGCACATGTACTCTCCAGGGAAAGAGAGAGAGAAAAAGAGACAAGGAAAGTCAAAAACAGCTCCCATGGGGATGGATTTGCTGCAACCATTTTTCCCTTCTTCTTCAGTCTCCTCTTGGGATTTTGAGCACACACAGCGTGTTTTTTTTTGTTTGTTTGTTTTTTTTTTTTTTTTTAATTTTCTTTCTTTTTTCAAAGAATTCTTTCTTTAATTTTATTTATTATTATTATTTAATTTTCTATAGAGCACATGCACTCACCATAGAGAGAGAGAGAAAAAAAAAAAAAAAAAAGCAAGCTGCTGGGTCCAGGACTAAAATGACAATCAACCACGTGGGAGTCCAGCGCCTTAACCACCATACCATTTGCTGACCTCCTTTTCTTTGAATTTTATGCACACTTTTGCTTTTTGTTTTTACATGTGGCAAGAAGCAGTGTCAAAAATACCTCACTTCTTCACCTTCTTAACTACATTTCCCCTAGTTCCTGTTTTTTTGTTTTGTTTTGTTTTTGTTTTTGTTTCAAAACAAAAAACAAAATAATATCTCTATAGCCAGCTCTCTGCACTGTGGCTTAAGCCCTATCACCAGACTGCTCCAGTAAGTGAAGTATTCTAGAAAAAATAAATCTATGGTCTGTCCCTGATATTTTCCTCTCTGTTTTTACTTGATCTAGTAGGGATAAAATATCTATCACTGTGTTCACCAATGTAAGAGACTGTTTCTCCCTCTAGCAGTTTCTCACTGTATTATTTCCCTAGTCATTTACCCTTTGGACATAACTTGATGTAGCTGAAATATTTGCAACTGGTAAAGAATATTTTGCTTTGGAATAATCTTTATATTTCCTGTATATTGATTTCCCTTCCTATAAAATAGGTAATAATACTTGACTAACTTGCATGGCCAGCAGGCTTCTTTGACTTTACTAAGTTCTTTGAGGCACTTGAATGGAAAAAGAAATTGAAATCCAGGACATTATTACTGTTGTTATGTAGAAAAATGATATTAAAATACAACTGTATCTTTACGCTTCCCCTGGGCCATTGTCCTTTATGTTTTCACTTTATTCACTCTACTCTGTGTTAGACTGCTATGAATATAAATTTCATAAAAGATCAAAGGCTACCCAGCACAATGTGAGTGCTCGAAACACCCCCTGTAAGGCAAGAATTAGTCAAGCCCCTTGGTCTCCTCCTCCTCCTAAATTATATAAAAGTCTCTTCCTTTGGTAGGTATATTTTATTTTCATGGGAGTATGACTTAGTTGGCATATATATAACTACATGGAGAAATGGAATGTGTTAGAAAGACAGAATATGTTAGCTTAAAATCTAATTTTTCACATGAATTATTTGCCTTAGTAGAATGGACAGTGCCTTCTTAATTCATGCATGACAGAATTTTATTTTCCCTTTCCAGCCATTTACAATAAATGTTTTGTCTTGTAATGGTTTTAATGTCAGTCTTTCTAAGTTTAAACTACATTTTTAAAAATACATCTGTGGAGGAAAGTTTATGGATGGGCATATTTTTAGGTTATACTTTGACCCATATTTTTCAGAGATAGGTCCATGACATTTCATTATTCCCCCAGTTTCCTTTCAGAGAAATGGGTCCTGATTACTTGGAACAAAGCAATATGGTTCTGTGTAAAATCAGTTGCCATGTTGCTGGGATAAGGACAGCAATCTCTTCAGCCTCCTGAGATTTTCCAGTGAGGTTAAAATTTACCTACAGATGTCAAAAGTATGTGTACAAATTAGGTAGGGAAGAAGAATGAAAAATATGTGAAAAGAGGCTCATATGGTGACAGACACTAGGATTTTACATTAGCAATTTTTGTGAATGCTACAAGTTTCATCAGTTTACAAGGAAATAAAATAATGATGTATATTATGAATTAAGACAAAGGCTTTCAGTTTATAATTGGATTTCCCTTTGTGTTTGACATTCAATAATTTAAACTTACAAAGAAGTGTTTATCTTTTAGTAGATGGAAAAAGTGATTGTTATAAAGTTTTTATTTTCCTTTTTACTATTAATTTTGGCATAGTTTTAGATTTATAAAAAAGAGTTGCAAAATAGCATAAAACATTCCATTAAATTTTTTGTCAAATGTTAACATTTTACTATAAATTAAATTAGTTATAGGTAAGGTGTTCTCCTATCCCTTAGTAGTTCAATGTGTATTTTCTAAACAACTAGAGCACTCTTAAATTATTACAGCATGAGCTATAATTTCATGAATTTAACCTCAATATAGTATCATAATCTAATACACAGACATTCATGTTTCAGCAGTAGTCTTAATGTCCTTTTGAGCAAAAGAATATGTTTATCTTATGGCCAATTGCCATCTGTCTTAGTTTGTTTTGTTGCTATAAAAGAATATTATAATGTATAATAAATTTATAAGGAATAAAGGAAATTTACAAAGAATAAAGGCTTATTTAGGTCATGGTTCTAGAGGTTGGTAAGGTCAAGATTGACAGGTTAGAATCTGATGAAGGTCTTCTGCTGCATCATAACATAGCAGAAGGCATCACATGATGAGGCAGATCAAGTATGTGTGACAAGGCAAGAGAGGGTTGCTTTTGTGACAGCTCTCACTCTTGTGCTGACATATTAATCTATTAATCCTTTGACATACCAATGGATCAGGATGGTCTCAAGCTCAGTGCTTGAGTGCTGTATGGACATAACTGGATCTCACATGACTGAACAGAGGTTTGAGAAACATGCTGATTGCATATGCATCCACATATGCATGTCCAGGATCCTGAAGGGAAGAACAAATGGAGGAAAGGGGATTGAGGCATGAACAAGCCCCAGCATTCTCCCCGCCCCCTCTCTCTCATGCTCTTTTTTCTGGTGTGCACATACACTTTCTTTTTCTTTAAAAAGCAAATGTGTACATACACACACACCACACAGAGTCTAGATAAATTCATTCTCAAGGTGGAGCCCCCATGGGTCTAATCACCTCTTACTCAGCTCTACCTTTTAATACTATTACAATGTTAGTTAAATTTCAACCTGAGTTTTGACAGGAACATTCAAGACATGACATAAGGTCTCTTTAGTGTTTTTCATTTATTCCATGAGAGAGGGAGAGAGAAAGAGAGGTAGGAACCCTCAACAGAGTCTTCATGACACAATCCACTTCCAGCGTCAGATGGCCTGGATTATGGACACACACTCACAGGCACCTGCTGTGTACAGGAGACCATGAGACATAACCAAAGACTTCCCCATGTGAGTTCAGCATCGCAGAGTGCTGCTTTCCCACGATGTAACACCTCTGTTGGCTCTCTTTAGTCTTTTAATCTGGAATAGTTCTTTAGTTTTGAATAATGATTCTTGGCATTAATTTCTTTTTTCTTTAGAGAGATAAAGAGAGCAAGATAAATACATGTATTCCTGACAGGGTCTCATTATGTCATGATCCTCTGCCCTGGCCTGCTAATTACCTAAGATTATAGGTGCATGCAATAGTGCCCAGAAGGTTCATGTTGGTCCCAGAACTGAACCTGGATTTCTCATGTTGCTTCCAACCTCTCAAGAGGTGGTAATACCTGTGTACTACTGAGTCTGGACCATACTGAGATTTCAAGTGCACATTGGAAGAATATACTTCTATTTGTATTCCTGTGCTATTTCATCATGATTCTATTTAGGGCATACAGTGCTGACCTTAACACTAAGAAATGGCATTATGTTCTTGCTACACCATATCAGGGGGTGCATGGGCTAGTTTATTTCTTTCTAGGTGATGATACTACTGAGTGCTTTGTTAGGGTGATGTCAGGTTTCTCTGCTGTCAAGAGAAATGCTGAACTCTTCGCATGCTGACAGTTTTTATCCAAGGTTTGCAACTCCTCTTTAATTATCCTACCTAATAATCTCTGGTTTTTGCCAAGGGCTATGTAAAAGTAAAGCACAACAATGATATATTTTAGGGGTAATAATTTGATAAAGCACAAAACAGAAAGAAAAAATAGGAGAAGAAAGAAGAAGGAGCAAAAAAAGAAAATTACTTCGGTTTTAGGAAGATATGATTGAAATTTTGTTGTTATTTATTCCCTGGCGTTTTTTTGTTTGTTTGTTTTCTTTTGTTGTTGTTCTTTTTCTGATAGATGAAGATAAAGATGTTATCTTTATTGTTTTTTTTTTTTGTAGATTAAAAGTCAGCTATATTGAGGGCATGGAAAGAGAAAATATCAGACCGAGGTATCATCTGTTAATTATCACAAATAGTTTGAGGTCTGCTCAATTACCAACAATAATTATAAGAAACTAGTGTAAATTTATATTCTAATCCAAATGAAGCAAGAAGATCTAGAAATTTAATATTAGGTAAAACATACATTTGCTGTGGTATCCTTTACACTGTTAATTCAAGGAGGAAACTTATTCAGGTATTGACTAGAGTCTTACTGGTCATTACTTTAAAAATCTACCTCTGCTGTGTTTAACCTATTGAAATCCACGAAAATATACAACTTTTCCCATGTTTTATATTAATACATTGCCAACAACTTATAGATATTGTTCAGTCATTAAAAATGGTAACGTTACTGGGAACAGAAGATGGAGTAATGCTTATGTCGCTGGACTCCCACTTGGTTGAGAGTGGGTTCAAGTCTCGGATCCTGTGGCTTAAAACTCACACAGGACATGTATGCATGTGTGCCCAAAATCCTGAGAGGAGAATGGAAGAAAAGGGATTGTGGCATGGCCACACTCCCGGTAAGTGATTTTTCCTGTTCTGTCTCTTTGTCTGTCCAGCAAGTGCATGCACTATATAGCAAAAATCTCTCTCTAAAAAAAAAAAAGAAAGAAAGAAAGAAAGAAAGAAAGAAAGAAAGAAAGAAAGAAAGAAAAAGAAAAAGAAAAATGGTAACATTACTCACTTTCTTTCATTTTCTCCTTGGCATTTCAATGACAGGGAAATGGTACATAACTTTTAAAGTATTACCCTCTTCAAGTCAGCCATGGTGGTGCAGCAGGACCACAGTGCTCTCTGATGCTGGATATTCATGGAAAGGTCTCGGATGCCTGCCGCGAGCCCTCCCTGTATATGCTGGGTGTCTATGCATGTGCTGTGATTCTGGCTTGCTGAGGCTGGGGTGGATCACAGCATAAAAGCCCTGTTGATGATGCCCGTCTCTTGCTCTTTCTCTCTCCCTTTTTGTCTCTTTCTCTTTCTTGCTCTCATATAGAAATAAACATTTTTTATAAAACATAGTCTCATCTTCTCTTTTATAAAGATGTAAGTTTAAACATTATTTCAAAAAGTAGAGTAGTAATGAATGTACAAAAGTTCAAAAATATGCAGATGAACTCAAGTTTAGATTTCGAAGCAAAATACATAAAATAGGTACATCATTGGGTGATAATAAATTAGAGAACTATGTTTGAGTCTCATGAAATCCTTTTTATTATCTCAACAGAAATTTGAAAATTCAATATACCTGTTTATTACTGTTTAGATAATCCAATATTTTTATTTTATTGCATTTAATTTTTAGAGTAGAATCCAGTTTGTTTTACATTAGATGCTTTATTGAAAAATGGAACAAATCATTATTGTAGTAATATTTCCTCCAGAATCCCTCTGAAACAAGATGACATCTCATAGTAGAGTTACATTCAGCAGAAAACGTTATTGAACAATTTATCAATATGATTAAATTTCACATGTATTTTTAAAAGCTTCTTCAGTAATTCTCTGTGGCACATACTGTTGGTTACTTTCCAAACACCTTTTCATTCCCTTTTTTACTTTCTAACAAAAACCATATTTCATATGCCAGGTAGCCATGGGTTTCAAGACAACTCCCTGGTCCCAGGAAATGTGTTTTCAATAGCTTAAAGCAAAATGGATATTTAAGAATAAAAATATGCCCTAAGGATAATGATTTGGTGAATTTCTGGCCCGTGAATCAAGAAGGAACAACTGCTAGGGACTTACGAAAAAAAAAAAAAAAAAAAAAAAAAGATAGAGGTATGATGCTTGATTAAGCCCTACCCTGGCTGCAAATGGTTTTTGATATCACAAGGGAAAAGGCCATATTATAGAACCTCACACTGTGAAATGATTAGGGGAAAAAAAAGAAGCTAAATTAAGATATCAGATCTTAATGTAAACGTGCTCAATTAACCAATTCTGAAATGGCAAACTTTTTGTTATATGAGCATATAGTGTAATATTGTTTAAGTTACTTATGGTTTATGTTGTTGTCTAATTGCAATTATAAGTATTCTACATATTTAAGTTGTTTTGACAGAAAAGTGAAGAGATAAATAATATTTATTTATTCAAAAATATTTCAAACAGGTACTCTATTCAAAAATTATTGTGTTGGGAGTTAAGGAAGTTAAGGAGGCAAACAGATTAGGACATCTCTCAGATAAGCCAGTGGTCTGGTGCTTGAGGCAGCTGGATCTCACGTTGTCAGTGCCGTTCAAGAATGGACATAGTGGCTGGAAGGACACTAAGCACCTGTGCATATGTGTAAGGTCTAGAAGGGAGAGAGATGAAGTAGAGGGGATTATAATGTTTGCTAGGCCTCATGCAGTTGATTTCTAGCTTTCCCTCTCTGTCTATAGCAAGTGCAGGTACTCTGTGGCACAATTAAAACAAATAAAAGAAAAAATTAAAAGGAAAGAAGAAAGACATCTCATTATCAGTTGATATTCATACAAATTTAATTTAAACAAAAATATTTGAATAACAAAGTATAGAGTAGGCATTAAAGATGAAAAAAAGAAACCTCTTCAATGAAAGAATATAACATCAAATATACATTAACTAGTTTAAATAACTTGTTTAAAGTGAAATTAATCCTGCAAAATTTTGCACATATCTTGATACCTGCTAAGTACTAATGAGTTAACTAATAATAGTATTTCTTTTTTCTTTTTGAGATTTTTGTTACAGGGTGCTGTGCTTGCTGGAGAGACAGAAACAGAGACAGAGAGACAGAATGTGAGAAATCATCCCCTGGAGGGTATGATTATGCCTCAATCCTTTCTGCTCCATTCTTCTCTTGGGATTTTTGGCACACACATACACACACCCAGCATGAGTTTCGAGCCACTGGGTCCAGGACTCAAACTGCTTTCAACCATGTGGGAGTGCAATGCCTTACCCACTATGCCATCTTCAGGCCCCAACACTATTATTTTAAATGTAATTATTAGTAGAATAAAATTTTGTAATATAATAATATACAGTCACGCATCCATAGTGACTTTTCATTCAACAATGGACTGCATATATGCAGTGGTCTGGTAAGACTGTGATGAAGCTTAAATTTTTTCATAGCTCAGTGATATCATAACCACTATAACATGAAAGTGTGACACATTGCTCATGTTTGTGGTGATGCTGCACTGACACTCACAAAAAGCATAGCATATACAATTATGTACAGGCATAATATTTGATAATAACCATAAAAACATATCACTGGTTTACGTAGGTATTTACTATACTAAACTTTCTCTTGTTATTGTAGAGCACACTCTCCTGCTTATTGAAAAGAAAGTTCGTTGTAAAACACTAAGCCGTATTCTAAGATTGGTAGCCCCAGTCTATTTATTGTATCTCCTGACTGCATCATTTTATCTTGTACCTGAGTTAATCTCATTTTGTTTTGTTCATTGCAGCCCCTAAGTATACAAAATTTACCACAAATGTTTCCAGTAAGAGGTCATGTCAAGTGATTGACCTGGAAAAAAATGTAAAATTATTAAAGACAAAAAGATGGAAATTAGTGATAGTTGTAGCTTACCAATCAGGCATGTCCCATATTTCACCACAGATATAACCTTGAAGAACAAGGAAAAAGTGGCAGATGCTGTTAAATAATCTGCTTCATTGAAGGCAATAGGATTAAAAAAACACAAGGGCTTATATCAGACATGAAGAAACTTCTAAAGACCTGGCTAATATTTTAGGATATTATTAATTGCTGGTAACGTTCCCTCACATCTTCCTGTTCTTGGTTATCTTAACCCTAATACCAAATTTAAGTTTCTACCTCTGAACGTCTCAGCTAACAAATTAAAGAATTACAGCAGCTGAGGGGACCAGCAGTTAGCGTAATGACTATGTCGCTGGACTCCCATGTAGTCAATCGCAGTTCGAGTCCCAGACCTGGTGGCTTAAACTCATGCCAGGCGCATGTGCCTGCATGCCCAAGATCCTGAGAGGAGAATGGAGGAGAAGGGATTGAGGCGTGGCCATCCTCCCTGGGGGGGGGGGGGGAGGTGATTTCTCGCTTTCTGTCTCTCTGTCCCTCTCTGTCTCTCCGGCGAGCGCATGCGCCCTATAACAGAAAAACTTCTTCAAAAAATAAATAAATAAATAAAAGAATTACAGCAGTCTTGAAGGTCTATCGCCTGATTAAGCTGATCTTTTCTGCAGCTATTGTTGCAACTGAAGAGGACACTAAGAAGACATGGATGCAAGACATGGATGTAGTTATGGAAGGGTTGCAACATCTATGACTGCTTCAGGAGCCTTGCTTGGGTTTGGGGTGATGTTGCCAAAAAGTATATGAATAAAGTCTTGAAGAAGACATTTAGGTGGTTCATTTGCAACTTCAAAGGATTCTTTTTTTTTTTTTTTTGAGGATGAGGAGGTTGTAAAACTCTTTGAGGCTGTGGTTGAGATGGCAAATAATTTTAACCTCAGTACAGATGAGAATTATATTTAAGAACTCCTAGAATCCTTAGGAACTAATGAGTTGTTGGAACTGGAACAGAAATGCATCAATGAAAAAAAGGCAACAGAAGAGGAACCCTCAGGATAAGAAAATCTCCTAAGAAAATTCACAGTAACAGATATGGCAGAAGATTTTGTAGCTCCTTAAAAAGTTTGAAAATATGGATTCCAATACCAAAAGTATTTTTATTAATAAAGTGGAATTTTTGTGGTACATTATCTGATTATGAAGAAATCTATGATAAAACAAACAGAAAGAAAGAAGTAAAAAGGAAGAGAGAAAGAGAAAGGAAAAGAAAGAAAAAGAAAGAAAGAAAGAAAGAAAGAAAGAAAGAAAGAAAGAAAAAGGAAGGAAGGAAGGAAGGAAGGAAGGAAGGAAGGAAGGAAGGAAGGAAGGAAGGAAGGAAGGAAGAAGAAAGGAGCAAACACCATGGAATATTTCTGAAAAGAGTGCCAACTCCTTCAGAGACTCATGCAGGTCCTTCAAAGGGTCCAGAGTAAAACATTTTTATCTCAGATGACAGACACATGCCTAATACTGTCCCTGAGGACCTTCCAGTGGAACAAGATGTGGAGGAAAAAGACAGACATATTAATAATTATAGTGATTTTGACCTTCTATAAGCCTAGACTAATATGTGTGTTTCTGTCTTAGTTTTTAACCAAAATAAAAAAAAAAAATTAATGAAAAAATTTTAAAATAGACCAAAGTCTGCAGACCTCTCATCAGAAACTATGTGAGCAAGGAAAGAATGGGAAAATATATTCAAAGTGTTGAGAGAAAAACAATTTCAACCAAGAATATTATACCCAGATGATTATCCTTCAAATGGGAAGAAAAGACAAGAACATTCTCGGATAAACAAAACCTGAAAGAATTTACCAACACCAGACCAGCTCTCTAAGAAGTTCTGAAGGGAGTACTATATCAGGAAAACTAAAGTCAGACACATAAATAGAGTTCAAAAGTAAATGAAAAATGGCCAACTTAATGGTAGGGACAAATCAGGAGTTGAATATTATCTTCCAGAACTTAAACAAAAGATAGATTAAGTATGTGAGGCTGAACTGGTGAAACAGAATGTTATGACTCCTGACTAAAACATTACCGATTTTCTTCTATGCTTTGTCTTCCAGATTTGGGGATTTTTGTCTTCTCTTGAGCTGCTAGTAGGTTCATTTACCTACTGTTTGAATAGAATCCTAACCTGTTCCTTGGCTTTAAGTCTTAATCAAAGCACTCTTAACATTTTTTTTATTCTGATTTATTAAAACTAAAACTGACTTTCTTTATAGGATATCCATTCTACTCACAACAGAGTTTCATGCCTAAAGTCAGACTTGTGTTCCCAGACATCTATATAACAGTTGAACTTGCAATTGAAAGTAGTTAATTTAATTAAGATATTTTGTGAATCAATAAAACGTAAGAAAGAAAAAAGGAATGGAAGGCAACTGTAGATACCAGAGACAGGGTGGGAGGAGGGGTAGGAAATGGCTGAGGGTGAGAAATAGAGGAAATAATATATATACGTAAGAAACAAGAAATGAAAAATTATTTGTTGATGATAACATGTATGATTAAACCACTATACAGTGTATTCTGGATAGGAAAACGCATTTTGTATGTTGTAATGATGTTCAATGAATAAATGTAAAATAAATAAATTTAAATTAAAAAAATTAAAAATAGACAAAAGTTTATAAAGAAGAATTTTGTATACCTTTACAATGTACTTGTTTTCTAAGTTAAATATTAATACAAAAGAATAAAAGTTTTAATTTTTTAAAGTAAAAATGTTAGGGTAAGCTAAAGATAGTCTTAAAAAACTATTTTCAGAAGGTGTGTGTGCATACTAAAGAAAAAGAAAACATTTCCCAGTAGGGCATTGTCATTCTTTCTCCTCCATTTTTCCTTCCTATCAGGAATTGGGCACACACACAGGCATGTTTTTTCAAGCCCACAGAGCCAGAATTTGAGCTATGATCAGTAATATGAAATGTGGCTCCCAATGCACACTGCTTAACCACTGTGCTGTCTGATGGGCTTGAGCTAATTCATTTTAAAAGAAACAAAAAAAAAATATTTATTTATTGGATCCAAACTGCACTGTGTTTGTAAAATCTACAGTAGTATATAGTAATGTCTTCGGGCTTCACATTCACTCAGTCATGTACCCAGAGTAACGTCCAGCCTTGCAAGCTCCCTTCATGTCAGTACTCTGCACAGGTAGATGGCATTCTACCTTTTATACTATATTTTTACAGTGCCTTTTTTACATGTAGATGAGTTTGTATATACAAATACTAGTGTGTTACAATTGTCTATAATATTCAGGCTAGTAACATGCCATCCAGGTAAATAGCCTAGGAACAAGAAGGTCACCATACACCTAGATGTGCACTAAGCTATACCGTCTCTGTTTTTACAAGTACACTCTTACTCTGCTATCTAAATAATGCTGAAATCATCTAACAATGTATTTTTCAGAACATAATTTTGCCATTAATTAACACTCGACTGTATTCTGAATTAGAATTAGAAAGCCTTTTGAAAAGTATATAAAATGGTAAACGTGTTTCACCTTTAATTTTTAAAAATTAATTAATTTTTCCTTTTGTTACATGTAATTACTGTACACCTTTACAGTGTACAACATGGTTTTTCCCAACATGCATACAGTGCATATTAGTCAAGTGAAAGCTATTGCCATGTACGTTATCATCAACAGATAACTTTTCATTTTTGTGTCTACTAAATGTTTTGTTTCTGTGTTTTATGTGATCTCGTCCCTTTCACCTCCTGCTACCCACCCCCTGATATACTGTCTCTATTATCTACAGACACCCTCCCTATTTTACCTTCTAATCTTTCAGTTCTCACCTTTAACTTTCAAATCAAATATTGCTTTTGAAAGAAAAAAAAAATTGTCACATTACATTACACTTAAAAATAACAACTGTTTTAAAAGTTAAGCACAATAGTAAAAATGTACAACCTTTTAAATTGAGGCAATTTTATTTTACTACTACCTCAATGTCTGGTATGTAAAGGTTTTGGAATTCTCGGTATGCCTTTACAACTTACCTCGTTTGGGGTTACCCTCAGGTAGCCCTTCTTCTTTGTATAAGAAACATATTAACCTTCTCCGAAAAGGTTTTTCAAAATATTGTTTAAGCAAGCAAAATTAAAGTAATTTCTCATCCTAGTGAAAGAAAAGAAGGGTCATGAAAATAGTGTTATCAGTTAATATCAATGAAGAGTTAATGAATCATTATCCTATGTAGGTAGAAAGGTGATCATATACACTTCAATTCTTCATCAGAACCACCTAAACATAAGAATTTGCATTTCTATTTTCATTTCCCTCCATCATAATTGGTAGTTTGTCACTGTTTCTTTACTTGCTTGGAGGCATTTTCCGAACTGAATACATTCTGTGGGTAGAGAAGAATCCTCGCTCATCGGGGCTGTCAATTTTGCCACTTCTCCTTTTAGTTATTCTTGTTAGTTACTCCGCTTCTGCTTTTACTTACTTAAGACATGCCACTCATTCAGCAGATGCACTGACAGATACTTGACTGACGTGTAAATTTATTCACAGGGAAGAAAAGAACATTTTTGTTCTGATGTTTTATTTTTATCTCTGTGTGCCATCTTTATTTGACAGACTATAAAGCCATATTCATATTAAAAAGCATCTTTAAATAAAGAGCAATTTGCCATATCAATATTGTCTTCCCATCTCTTTTATATCCATGGCTTTAGAAAGCCTACCGAAAATAACATTTTTTATATGCAGCAACAGTAATCCAAGTAATGGTGAATAGCCACCTCCTCCCTATTTTTTTATTATTATTATTTCTAGTTTGCTCAATGTATACAGGGAAAAATGCATCTACTTCCTATATCATGGAGACACGTTGATTGGCCTATATACTGTCATTTTCTGAAATGCTTGAAAAAATTATAATATATGTAGGTAATAGGAAATAAAATAGTCAAGTTCAAAAATTCAGGAACAGAAGTCAAGAAGAAAAACTATATTCTATTTTATTTAAGAAAGACCCCATATAAAGTGAGAAACTCTCTTTTACATGTCAGTTAAATTAGAAAAAGAGACTTCCTGTAATAAAAATGTAATGACTCTACTTATTCCCATTAATAGTTTAGCTATTAATATATAATAATGTGTTTTATAAAATGGTATCTGAAAATACATCATTTCTCTACATTAAAATGTTTGTGGGAAACTGCAGGTGATATGCTGGTTAAAGTGCTGGATTCCTACATGGTCTACTGTAGTTCGAGCCCCAGACCTGGCAACTTGAAAATCACACTGGGCGTATATTGTGCATGCCAAAAACCTCCAAAGGAGAATGGAAAAGAAGGGAATGTGGTGCGGCCAGCCCCGTGGGGAATGATTTATCATTTTTTCTCTCTCTGTCTCTCTGGGTCTCTCTTCAGAGAATGCACGTGCCCTATGGCACCTCCCCCCCAAAAAAAATCTATGTATTCAGTGTAACTAATATTTTTGAGGAAAAAGAAAACACAGATTGACATGCCCATTGAGCCAGTCACAATGGATGTTGGAAATGAACTGCATAACTGTGATCACTGAGAACATGTCAATTCAAAGTAACATACACTCTACTAGTAAATAGCCTAGTATTTCTGGGGTAAAGTGGAGAAAATTATGAGGATTTAGTAGATGCTGTGCAATGACACTTTATCTCATTAAGATTGTTGTTTCTGTGACTAATAATGGGTCCAGTGGTCCTGACTGCTAGAATATTTCCATCTGCAAGCTCATCTGATTGATTCTAAGTATCTAAAGTATAACTCACATCAATTTAATAACTGGAGTAAATGAATGAGTGTACCCTACCTTCCAGATACAGGCTATTCCTATTTGCCAGGTATGTCAGATTATGGAACATTTCACAGAGATATTTACTCTTGCAGCATGTTTATCTGATGCTATCTAGATGTCTAGGATATATCTCAATAATATTTCTATAATATCTAAGTCTGGAATATATATTCTATAATCAAGTTATTAAGAATTTCAAATAATACTTCATATCATGATGAGGACATTGGAGGTAGAAATCAAAAGGAAAAACACATGAGTGTGAGTAATAAGGATAAATGTTAGAATCTGGAATTAAATAAAAAGAAACTTAAATAGAGTCTGCTTTCTTGTAAACTGTAAGAAAGATAGAATACAATCTTCTGCTTGACATTTGATCTGGAGTGTCTAGTGTTGATGTTTCTAACCCATAGTAAGTACTCAAGTAATGATTAATAAGTAAATGGACAAATGGATAGTGCCCAGAAACTACGCTTTTCAAAAAAGAATAATTTATAGAGCACATGAGCTCCGAGAGAGAGAGAGAGAGAGAGAGAGAGAGAGAGAGAGAGAGAGAGCAACAGAGAGAACAAGCAAGCTAGCCAGGTCCAGAACTCCAACCATAGTCAGCCGTGTGAGATTCCAGCACCTGCACAATGCTACCTGCTGGCTCTAGGAACTACATTTTTAAAGAACCCCTTCCAGTCACTGTTGAGGCTAAGTGCTTATTTATATTTTCTTCTTTTTAAAATTTGTAATGGTCTTTGTTCTTGAATATATGTAAAAAAATCATTAACTTATTACTTTCAACTAGGCTTTTCAGTAGCAAGGAAAGTGTACTCCAAATAGTTATGCTATTGCTAATACTCCTAACATAAAGTCCAAAGCATTGCTTCAATAATTACTCACTTATATTTGGAATCCTATTTAACCTATTTTTAAGAGTCACTGGAAATAAAGAATCAAGCAAATCACAAACATAATTACTTAGACTGTATCTTTCCAATATATGTTTGTTATTGAAATCCAACTTCAAAGGACCCATATGAAAGAATACAGTAACATGAGATAAGAAAAACATGCTGTTGATGCAGAAGGTTAGTTTTCCTGTCTCTGTGGTGGTAAAAGAATTTGCATCTTAGCCTTTAATTGAATCATTTTTCCTATTACCTGAGAGACACAATTATGAGCCAACACCTGTTGGAAGAGTGTTTCTGACCCTTTCAGCTCATCCTTCTGCTGTATTTGTAGCCACTCAGCAGATGTGCTCATTGGACAACTGATTCCCTGAGTAGGGCTCTAAACACTTCATGATGTACTTGGATATGAGTTTTACATACAAAATACTGAAGCAGTCATTTTAGTATGAAAAATATGAGTCTAAAACTTCATGCTATACCAAGATTACTGACGAATCACAATTTTTTAGATAACATGACTAGAAAAAATAAATTCATCTCAGGCTACCTATGCATGGCCAATTCCTTACTATTTACAGCCTTTCTGTCCCAATTGCATAGGATTAATTCAGGTTGGATCAGGGTGACCACTTCTATATGAATATGGCCTAGAAAGGGCTTCACTTTCTTTCTTTTTCTTTTTTGTAAAGTCTATTACTTTCCCCCTTGAGAAAGAAAGAGAGAATAGGGAAGTGAGAGAGTGAGAGGCAGAGACAGACAGAACCCTAACAGAGTTTGGATCCTACAGTCTACCCTAAGTCTTCAGCCTTCCCACATCATGGGTAAGCATGTGCCTAGAGTATGTGGGGAGGTCTCCAGACCTGAACTGGGAACCCTCCTATGTAGAATTGACTCACAGTCATACTTTATAGCTGCACACCGTCTGGTGCCCAGGAGCATCACTTTCTCCCATCCACTTTGCTTTAATTCTATTTGTACTGAACTTAGTGTTGATGTTTCTTTTTAGTGTTTCATTAATTATTATTGTTTTAATAAAGGATACATAGAGAGAGAGAGGTATTTTTGACAAAGTTTCCAACCTTAATCTCCCTGCCCCATCTTCTCGGTTAGCTAGGCCCACAGGCATATAGCCTGTTTTTTTGTTTGTTTGTTTTGTTTTTTTTGGGGGGGAGAAGATTTTTGCTATAGCGCGTGTGCACTCACAGAAGTAACAGAGAGAGATGGAGAGAGAAAGAGTAATAAATCACACTCCAGGGGGAAATGGTCAAGCTGTAATCCCTTCTCCATTTTCCTCTTGAGATTTTGGATATGAACATACACTTGCCTAGTGTGCGTTTCAATCTACGGGGTCTGGGACTTGAACTGCAGTCACTCATGTGGGAGCCCAGTGCCTTAACTGCTATGTCACCCGCTGGTTCCAGCACATAGACTGTTTATGCTGGGCAGAAAACTAAATCCAGACTCCCATGCAGCCCTACCCATTACACATCGAAACTTTTCTGTTTGAATCATCTCAGCTGGGTAGGAAAAATACAATTATGTTTTCTCTACAAGCTGTGTGTGCTCACCAGAGAGAGGAGAGAGGAAAAGTGAAAATCACCCCCCAAGGGGTTGGCCGTGTTACAATCCCCTCTCCTCACTCTCCTCTCTGGATTCTGGACATGCATGCACGGCGTGATTCTCAAGCCACCAGGTCTGGGACTTGAACCATGCCACCAGCCATGTGGTATTGAATATCTCAACCTCCACACCATGTGCTGGCCCAAGAGCAAGAATATTTTTTTAAAGTAAATTAATTATCCCATGTGGAAAGAAAATATGCTTTATAAAGGAGTTAAGTGTTTACATAGGATAATGTTACTTTTTAATTTTTATTGTGCAACATTTACTTATTATAAAACATAAAAATAATGCAGAAAAGTGGTAAGAAAAATATGCGTTTTCAAAATATTTGTTCTCTTGTTTATTTTTCCCATATGTAAAAAATATATAGATCTAGTTATATGTAACTATATTGCCTCACATTAAAGGAATTTTTACTATTATTAGCAATAATTTTCCAAGTTATTAATGTTTTCATAAATATTCATTTAAAATTTTTTCTTAGCATTTTTGTTATGCATGCTACAAATGTTTCTGTCCTTATTTCATGCATAAGAATTTGTCCATTTTCTTGTAATGAGAATAATGAATTTTTCCTTTTTTATATTTTTGGCTGTTTTTATTCCTAGAATTTTTACTCCCTTATATTTTGTCTTAGTTTTATAGTAATCTCATTTTAAAATATTTACTTATTAAGTACTTATAAAATGTATTTAGGTGCATTATGTCAGTGGGGTTTCCAGCTGATTTAACACATAACATACATTTGCCCTTCTCCCTTACATTGAATGTTGCAGCCAATTGCTATTTTTGAAATGTCTAACACAATATATACACATTGGTAATTAAATATATAAAAATATTTCTGCTTCATACTTAACAATTAATGAACATGTTTTATTGAACACATTAATCTCATTTGAATATTACAGATTTGTGGACATAAAGTCATGTAATTTAAAATAATATTAAACTTTGTCAATTTTTACACAGTCTTTATTACCATTCAAAACACAAGACTCCACCTTTTGCTGTATAAGTCCACACTTAATATCGTTCTGCTGTTTTGTGGCTGTTTATTTCGTGCATGATTTCATTGAGAAGTTGAGTTACCACTTTGCCTGAAATGTCCTTACATTGCAGATTCTAGTGTAATTTATTGAGCAGACATCCGTCTTTATAGATAACCTAGAGAAATTGGAGAGCTCATTCCTCAGAGTGGGTATACTAGTCCTCCAGGTGGTAGACATGTGTTGTTTTGCCAGCAAAGCCAACATGACCTTTCCATGTTTTGTAAATGGCACAGTTTTCCTTGAGGCACTATTATCTATGTGCCCAATGCATTCCAGATCTGTTTAAACTGCAAGTCACATCACACTCTAGCAAAATGATGGGCATGGGAAATAGGCAAGAAAAATAAGCATCTTGATCCTGAGAATTTGGATCTTGAGTTAAGGTTACAAAGTCTGGAAAAAGGTAGATTTACTTTATATGGAAGTTCATGGAGATGTTTGCTGCTAGTAGACTATTTCCTGGGCCTCGTTGTTCAAAAGATTTATTTTTGAATTCTATGAGTGACTTCTTACTTTTGAAGAATTCTTCTTTTTTCATTTCCTCTTTTTCATTTTTGCTTCCATGTCAAACTTAGCCCAAGATGACATCTGATGCTTAAATAGAGACATATGAATACTAAATAAGAAAAAAAAATGCAATAATCTTAATCGTTGAATGTAATTAAATTATACTCTAATACTTTTTTTTTTTTTGCTTTTCTAATTAATTAATTTATTTAACTTAATTTATTATTGGGACCAGCAGTTGATGTAATGGCTATGTCGCTAGACTCCTATGTAGTTGATCGCGGTTTGAGTCCTGGACCCGGTAGCTTAAGCTCATGCCGGGCGCATGTGAGTGCGTGCCCAAGATCCCAAGAGGAGAATGGAGGAGAAGGGATTGCAGCGTGGCCATCCCCCCTAGGGATTGATTTCTCGCTTTCTGTCTCTGTCTCTCTCTGTCTTTCCGGCAAGCGCACGCATCCTATAGCAAAAACCTCTCTCTCAAAAAAAACGGTAACTTTATTATCATTATTATTATATTTTCTAGTTTGAACAGAGAGAGATTGACTGAGAGAGAGAAGGAAAGTGAGAAAGCAAGCCACCAGGCCCAGGATTTGAACCGTGATCAGCAATGTGGGAATCTAGCACCTTTAACCACCATGCCACTTGCCAGCGCCCTCTAATAAATATTTTGAAAAAATTTTATAGAATAAAACTTCTAAATTTCTTAATTATATTTTGATTACTTAGTTATATTTTGAATTTTAAAAATTTTTATACTATTTTGGGACCAGCAGTTAGCGTAATGGCTATGTCGCTGGACTCCCACGTAGTCGACTGCGGTTCGAGTCCCGGACCCGGTGGCTTAAACTCACGCCGGGCGCGTGTGCGTGCGTGCCCAAGATCCCAAGAGGAGAATGGAGGAGAAGGGATTGCGGCGTGGCCATCCCCCCTGGGGGGTGATTTCCTGCTTTCTATCTCTCTGTCTCTTTCTGTCTGTCTGGCGAGCGCACGCGCCCTATAGCAAAAAACTCTCCAAAAAAAAAAAGAAAAAAAAAAAAAAAAAATTTTTATACTATTTTAAAATATTTCCCAAGTGTTAAATACACATGTACATACATATCTATATCTATATCTATATCTATATCTATATCTATATGTGTATATAAACAGATAGGTCCATTTTGTCAAAACTGCTTAATAATACTAAACATAAATCCATAAGTAATATATGTACACATACATACATTATTATATATGCAAATTTAGATTTTTTTATTAGATAAGTTATTGTACAACTTAATTTCTTAATTGTCTCAGTACGTACATATTGATACATATTCTAAGTGTGGTGTGTTATATTTTAACTATTTTCAAACCGTGAACACATATTGATACATATTATAGGTGTAGTGTGTTATATTTAACTATTTTCAAACTGTGAACACTTAGAATATCTATAATTATACTTACATCTTACTTTATACATACTGTACTGAAATTACTATCAACTAATAAAAATTAATATAAAATCTCATGTCTCACAATTGTCCTTGAGAGTTTATTAGGAAGTAATCAATCAGTTTAAAATACTATTTTTTAATATAATGAGAGTTAGATTCTTATCTCATACCTGAAGGAGCAATGCTAGATAATTCCAGATAAATTAATTCACCTTTCTACACACCAGGATAAGTAAATTAAAAGGAGTAGAGAGAGACACATAAGCTTTATAATTTTAAAGTCTCCTTAGTCCAAGAGCTTATTTAGACAGTCATATCCATTTAAAGATTTCAAAACAAGTGTTGGTATCAACAAACATGCTTTTGATTTGTACCTTTCTTATAAAACAAACTTTGTGAGCAAGAACTAACTTCAAACTAGCTTTAGTGTCTGTCTAGAGACAATAAAACTTCTAGCTTTAACTTTCCCGATTATTATCCAACTACACTACTTGCATGTGTGGCTCTATGCACTCTCACTAAATCCTATCATTTTAAAATCCTTTTAATTAAATATATTTTTAGAAATACTCTGTGGGAATTTTAAATTATAGGATGTTCTCAACAATAATAAATGCTCCATGCACGGTAAAAATATTCAGAACTTAGTTTTTAGCAAAGAAGAGTTTAACAATAGGTATCGCTAAGCAAATCATAAGCTGTCTTCAATCAGTGCCTCAGGCAATAGGGATGTTTGAAGAACTTTCATTTTTAGAATATTTTCAGAAGTTTTGCATCTGGATTCCATAGTTAGCCTCTGTGTAGGTATTCATATTTCTCTCCTATTGGTTTCATATCTCTATATATAGAATTTTGAAATCACTATTTTTTTCTTCAAGAACTATGTTGCAGTATTGTGTTCCTGTCTGTTTGTGGTTCTGCCTTAGGGCTGCCCAGAAAACCACCAATTTCTATACTGAAAACACTTTTCCATGGTGAATGCTATTGTTTCAAACATGCTAATGACTTTTCTCGAAGGGTAACATGGAAAAATAAAAATAAGTCACCCCTTTATGGTATACATATGTATAAAAGCTTCCAATTATATCTTCTCCAAAGGACTGCTATATACCTTTTTATTAAAGCATTGTCTTCTAATCATTTTCAACCTTTACATTGGTTCAATTGTTCAATCTGAAATAAAATTTGCCTTGGACCAAAGCAAAACTAGTATTTGTTTTTATTTTTGTTTTTGTTTTTTTTAAAAAAAGAAGAATTCTATAATCCATTAACCAGAGAGTATGTGTATATAACAAAGTTTAGCAAAGGATTGGTACTGTCAGTCAGCTCTCTAATTAAGAAAGAGAACAATGTGAAAGAAAAGTTTCATAAGGTTATTTTTTTTATTTCAAAGTTTTAAATATGGCTTCTTGTTATGGGATGATGTGAAAGGCAGAGAAAGAGATGATTATGAAAAAAACATTCAACCTTTCTACCCAATATTTCAAGCCTTTGGACTACAGCTGTCAGTTCAAATTCATATACTTACATTTCAGTCCAGAAAAAAAATTTTCACATGGAAGCATCAAATATTTGCAGAAAATGCTGAATTATATCCATTTAATTATCAGCTAATACCTTACTGGATTAAAATAAAATATATACATAAGAAGACTCATAAATGTAAAATGATAATTTTATTTCTTTTTTTTTGCATGTTCTTTTCTTGTTTTAAATTATGAAAACACAATTCTAGAACTATCTACTGCAATGAGTCTAAAAGAGGAGAAATAGCTCTTTTCATATTATCAAAATTAAGGAGGATATATACAATATTTCTTAAAGATTGTTGCTCTTTAAGTTAATTTACTATCCAAGAGTAGTTAGTTTTGAAATGTATATGATAATATTATGGCTTATATATCATTGTGTTTAAGTAGGAGACATATTTGTTGCCTAGTCACTAAATTACTTACACAAGACTAAAATAGATATTATTGTATTTGATGTATGCCAGTAGAAGACATTTTAAATATCACATTGGGACTTCTTAACATTGTTATCAATGACTAAATATATTTTGGTGTTAATAAAATCAATGCACCAAATGAATCCAGCTAAATTACTTTTTAGAAACTATGCAATTCTTTAAAAGATTTTCATAATATTTCTAGTACTTATCTGTGACCATCTCAGTTCTGCAAATATAGGCATAAATGTAATAAACAAAGCACTGGCTACATGAGACTAATATTCTATCACAACAATATAGAAATTAAAAGAAAATATAAAAAGTAGCAAGTTCAAATAATAAGGGTAACATCAAGAAAATAAACTAATAGAATAGTGAGTCTAGGAGTTACAGTACGACAGCTAATTCAGACAACACGACATGTCTAAAGCTGGAGCTTAAATGACAAAAGAAAAATATAATAGAAAGGTAAAATTCCTGGCAGAAAGAATTGAAAATTCAGATGTCCTCAAAAAACGTATGTGTTGTATGTTTAACACACAGAAGCAAGAAGTGTTTGGTTAGAGTTTCATGAACCCAGGAAAAAAATGATAGGAAGACGTGGGAGAGGTAGTCAGGGATCAGGTCAGATGGAGTATTGTAGGCTTTGATAGGAGTTTAAAAATTGTTATGATCCCAAGAGGCAGCTTGAGTTTGTTTTTGTTTTTGTTGTTTTTTGTTTTTTGTTTTATCATTACTTTAATGCTCCAGACATTTTAAACATTCATAAAGTTGCCTTTCTTCAGAAGTTATTTTCCCTAGGTACAGATTCTGTGTCCAAGATCAGAGACATGTATATCACAGAATTTTCTGCACAGCACCACATGCCACATGGGACCCACTCTGGTGTGCTGTCTTTGCTGGTTGAGTGCCTTCTGCCTCACACACCCATAACAGGACTGGATCTCCCCACCCGATACAAACACAACTGTTAAAGAAATACACATTGTAGCTTCACTGTCATATGTGGGGCATAGCGATATAACATATATAATACATATTATTATAATATAATTATATGTTATAATGATATAAATACTAATATGTTATTTATTATTTATGTGAAATTCTATTTTATGTAGGTTCCATGAATTTTATCTGACAAACCTAAGATCCTCAACATTCTTTTTCTGAGTATGCAAGCAAAGGATATTTTCATGGACTTAGAAGGGGGAGGTTAGAGAGAGAGCAGGGCATGGGGCAGTGGCAGGGGAGCATGGAGAACCAATAATTTGACGTCATCCATCAGTTGGAGAGGCTGATTAATAACCTAGTGGAGATTCTGAGAAAAGTTCAGGAGTAAAAAAGGGGACTGAGATAAAGACGTAGCAGTTGTGAGAATACCAGATCATAGCAAGAGCAGCCGAGAGAAACCAGGTGTGGGTTTTATACACAAGGGTGTGTTCCACAGAAACCTAGAGATAGGACCAACAGGCAAATACAGAGACAAGGTCCAGCAAGATGAGAACTACTACTGGATTTCTTTCTTTCTTCCTTTCTTTCTTTTTTTCCCTTCTTTCCTTCCTTCTTTCCTTCCTTCCTTCTTTCCTTCCTTCCTTCCTTCCTTCCTTCCTTCCTTCCTTCCTTTCTTCTCTTTTTCTTTTTCTTTCTTTTTTTGAAAGAGAGGTTTTTTCTATAGGGTTCATGTGCTTGCCAGAAAGAGAGACAGACAGACAGACAAAAAAGTGAAAATCAACCCCCAGGAGGGATGGCCATGCCGCAATCCATTCTCCTCTCTTGATTTTGGGTACACACACACACACACACACACACACAGCATGAGTTTCAAGATGCCGGGTTCGGGACTGGAACAGCACTCAATTACGTGAGTCTAGCAACGTAATCATTATGCCATCTTCTGGTCCCATACTGGAAAGCATAAAAGGTAGCCGTTGGTGTTTAAATGGAGTGATATGGATGAGAGCTCACATCTGAGTGGGTCTCCTCTTACATAAGCGGGCCCTATTAATTGTATTGTTGTGGGGAGTAAAAGAAGTGAAATGGGGACAGGTTGGAATACAGGGCATCGTGAGATCAAAAGTGTGTGTTTTTCCCAAGATGAGTAGGAGCAACATGTTTCCATATTGATAAGAACTTTTATAAGTAATAGAAGGTACAGCAGATGATGCATCCTATTAGCAGAAGGGAAATCCTTGACTAGTTGAGATGGTGTGAAATTGACAGATCGCGGAAGGCATGCCATTACCGAGAGACAGAAACCTGTTTCCATTTACAGGAAATGCAGGTTAAGTAGGTACAGATGAAGAGAGGTCACTTAATGGTAAAAAATGAGTAGTTCTCATCTAATTACACCCATCCACTAACAGAGTTATGATGTTTCAGGATTGTAGATGTGAACTATAGAAAAAAATCTTCAGAGAAAACATACACACACACAAATTCATATCATAAAACATGTTTTTTTAAGCTCCCCTTTTAAAAATCTGCATCAGAGGGCCCTTTTCAGAGTTTATAAAATATTTCAATCACAATACAAACTATATTACACTAAAATTTTTACTTCACTTATGGAGATGAAATATAATTTGTTATTGCCTTTGCATCTCTTTTAAAGTCATATCAAAAATTTAGTGTTCAGGGGCCAGCAGATGACAAAATGGTTACAACACTGGATTCCCACATAGCCAACCTCAGATTGAATCTGGGACCGGCGAACTAAAAATCTTGCCAGATTCTGGGACCAGCACTTGGCCTAATGGCTATGTCCTGGACTCCCATGTAGTCAACCGTGGATTGAGTCCCAGACCTGGTGGCTTAAACTCATGCCAGACGCATATGCGTGTGTGCCCAAGATCGCAATAGGAAAACGGAGGAGAAGGGATTGCAGTGAGGCCATCCCCCTTGGGGAGGTGATTTCATTTTTTTTTTTTTTTTTTTTTTTTTGGAGAGGTTTTCTTTGCTATAGGGCACATGCACTCGCCAGAAAGACAGAGAGAGACAAAGAGATAGAAAGCAAGAAATCACCCCCTAGGGGGGATGGCCACGCTGCAATCCCTTCTCCTCCATTCTCTTCTTGGGATCTTGGGCACATACACACACGCGCCTGGCGTGAGTTTAAGCCACCGGGTCCAGGACGCGAACCGTGCTCGACTACGTGGGAGTCCAGTGACATAGCCATTACGCTAACTGCTGGTCCCATGGGGGGGAGGTGATTTCTTACTTTCTGTCTCTCACTGTCTTTCTGGCGAGCACATGTACCCTATAGCAGCAAAGATCTCTCCCCAAAAATAAATAAATAATCATGCAGGGTGCTTATGGGTGCATGCCCAAGGTCTAGAAGGAGAATGAAGCAGAAGGGATTACAGTGTGGACATCCCATCCCTCCTTGGGAGTGATTTCTCAGTTTCTCTCACTGTCTCTGTCTCTCTCTCCCTGAGTGCATGTGCCCTAAAGCAAAAATCTCTCAAAAAAGAAAAAAAGAAAAGTGTACAATGAACATGAGGTCAATGAAGGGGTTAAAACTTTGAAAAAATTGTATGTCTCTGACAATTTGGAAATATCATTGCCTACCCAACAGCCTTTGAGTAGACAAATAAATGTATTTGTTTGTAACTCAAAGGTGAAACACATAGAAGAACATAAGTAACACATTCGGTAGCTTTGGGAAATCAGGTCATTTCTGTGTTTCAAAGTGTGACAAACTCTGAAAGATTTTAAGAAAGTACTCAAAGTGATTAAAACTACAATATCTCATGTCATTTATAAAGTTAGATCATCTAGTGCATCTTTTGATTAACTAATTATGTATGAAAATAACCTTGACTTTAAAATTTTACATAATGAAAAAGCAGGATCTGAGCCAGCCCCATGACCTAGTGGTCAAAGCTGGCTCCCACATGGCCAACCACGAAATATGGAACCCCAGAGGCTTAAACACACTGAAGGTACATGTGTGCACGCTCAAGATCCCAACCGGATGCAGAAATAAAGAAGAAGAAATTGTGATGTGACTATGTCCTATTGGAAGGAGCTTTCTCCCTTTCAATCCCTGGTTGTCTTGAGATATGCTCACTGGTAAAATTAAAAAGAAGAAATGGATCAGCAGATGGCATGGTTATGTAACTGGATTCCCACATAGTCAACTGTGATTCAATTCCCGGACCCAGCAGCTTAAAACTCAGGCCAGGCATGTGTGCATGTGTGCCAAGACTCCAAGAGGAAAATGGAGGAGAAGGGAGTGTGGAGTGGCCATCTCCTCCAGAGGGTGACTTCTCACTTCCTGTTTCTATGGCAAACACATGGGCCTATAGAAAAAATATCTCTAAAAAAGAAAATCAATAATAAAAGAAAGAAAAGAGAGAGAGAGAGAAGCAAAATCTAAGGTTACATCCCACAAGACTTTAATTAATAAATATCAGGTTCTGGTACTATTTTAATATTTTATTGAATGTTTTCTAGAGATATGTATTATAGTGATGGAAATCTAAGAAAGAGATCTGCATGTCACCAACGTTGTTGCTTTACTTTCCCTGAAATATAATATATGGCATTCTGAAATGAAAGCTATTATTTATATTATGGTGTTTAAGCGACATTTATCTACACCACTTAAAAGTACATGATGTTGGAACCAATGGATGGCGTAATGATTATGTCAGTAGACTCCCACATAGTGAACCGTGGTTTGAGTCCTGGACCTGGTGACTTAAACTCATGCCGGGTGCATGTGCATGCACGCCCAAGATCCCAAGAAGAGAATGGAGGAGAAGGGATTGTGGCGTGGCCCTCCCCCCTGGGGGGTGATTTCTCACTTTCTGTCTCTCTGTCTCTATCTTTCTGGCGAGCACATGCACCCTGTAGCCAAAAAAACTCTGAAAAACACCCCAGAAAACTGATAAGAGGTGCGTGTGTGCTCATTGTCAAAATCCCCAGAGGAGAAGGGATTGTGGTGTGGACATTCCTCCAGGGGTTGATTTCTGACTCTCTGTCTCTCTGTCTCTTTGTCTCTCCAGAGAGCACATGCGCCCTATAGCAAAAAAAAGGTACATAGAGCACATGCGCCCTATAGCAAAAAAAAAGTACATATTAGCAAATTCTGAAAGACCTATTAGCAAATGGTGCTGAGTATGTTTTAAGTCACAGTTTGTTTTAGTCATTTTTAAAAATTTATTATTCATTTTTATTATATTTTTATATTACATTTAATCACATATGTCTTTACAGTGTATAAAGTTTCTTTTTTCAGCATAATTACCATGCATATCAGTCAAGACAAAACCATTACTATCCCCATCATCATCAGCAAATAGCTTTTCATTTTTTTCAGATTATTATTTATTCTAATTTTTTAACATTCAATATCACTTAATTATTGTTCTTTTTGCATTTAATTTAATTTTAACTTCTTTTATACGTTCAATCACATACACAAGTTAGCTTATAAAAAGTGAAGGTTCCAACATGAATACAATTCTCACCACTCCAGTTGGGGATACTGTACACGTTATCAAAAGATAATAACCCATTTCTTTGTCCCATAAATGTCTTGCCTCTTTATTTTTCTCCTTAATGTCTTTCCTCAGATTCTCCACCTTTTTCTAACCTCTTCCCACACTGTATCTGGTATCTATAGCCATTTTCTATGTTTCTATATCCTCTTATTCCTTTGGTTTCAGCCAGGATTAAGTGATTAGTTTAAATTTTTTATTATTATTATTAGCAACAGCAGGTATAAGAACTTATAAGCTGGAATAATTCTTTATTTTCTATTAATAAAAATGAATTGTGACAAAATATATCAACACAAAGGAAAGACTCATGTTTACCTTATGTTATATACAACTTTAACAATATAAAATGCTGATAAAAATCATAATTCTGGGAAACCAGCAGTTAGCGTAATGGCTATGTCGCTGGACTCCCACGTAGTCGACCGCGGTTCGCTTCTCGGACCCGGTGGCTTACAACTCACGCCGGGCGCGTGTGCGTGCGTGCCCAAGATCCCGAGAGGAGAATGGAGGAGAAGGGATTGCGGAGTGACCATCCCCCCTGGGGGGTGATTTCTTGTTTTCTGTCTCTCTGTCTCTCTCTGTCTGTCTGGCGAGCGCACACGCCCTATAGCAAAAAACCTCTCCAAAAAAAAGAAAAAAGAAAAAAAGAAAAATCATAATTCTGAATTTTTCTTTTTCCGTTTGAAATAAAAGGATAAAAATTTATAATGTTTTTGATTTTCCAGTGAGAATGATTCATAATTTTTAAATCTTGAATTATTTTAGTAGTGCTGTGATTTTTGTATGTAATTATTTTGTTTTTCAGAAAAGTGAGACTTTTTACATCTGGTATCTTGGAAATTTAAACATTCTGGAAGTGTGTTCTATTCAAAACTATCTTTCATAGTAGCATGAATCAATGCCTACTTTAAATGTTATCCAATGTTATAAGGAGGATAAAGACTAGCCTATATCTAGTTTTAATACTCATACATAATAAAATTAACCATTTACTTATCTTCAGCACATAGTGTGACAAAATGTGTTTTCTGCCATTTCAGCCATTCTTGTTATGAGTAGAAGTTTGTTCCATTTTTTATGGCTATAGATGTAGGCAATTTCCCTATGGTATTACACATTTTTTCTAAGTCCCCTCAGTGAAAATGTAGATTAAAAAAAGTTTTGCTTCCAGAATTTATAGAGTACTTCACTCCATGACTTGGATGATTTCTTATATTAACTTTGATCATGCTCAATTTTTGTTGGCATTTAAAAGAGATAATTTAATTAAATACTTGAATACTGTGTGCCTCTAAAGCCTTTATTTGCTTCTACTTAGAAACACTGAATTCTTCCAAGAGTAGCTGTATTTTTAACCAGACTCGTATTTAATAGGTTGTATTTTAATTACTCTAATCATGTATTTGATTTTCAAAATACATGGCAGATGGTAGAAATCACTTAAATGCCTAGAAATAACTTCTAGGCCACATTAAAAATGTCCCGGATAGGAGCCAGCAAGTGGCATGGTGGTTAAGGTGCTAGATTCCTGCATAGTCAACCATGGTATGAGTCCCAGACTTGGTGGCTTGAAAATCTTGCTGGACGTGTATGCATGCATGCCCAAAATTCTGAGAGAAGAATGGAAGAGAAGGAATTGTGGTGTGGCCATGACCCCAAGGAGGTGATTTCTTACTTTTCCTCTCTCTGCCTCTCTCTGTCTCTCTCCATCGAGAGCACTGCCCTCTGGCAGAAATCTAACCAAAACAAAACAAATAAAACAAAAAAGGCAGATACATTGTACATTTATAAGATCATTCAAAGTTTTCAATTGATGTATCAGTGTATGCAAAGAAGTACATTCTTTCTAAAACAATTTTTTCTGTAGTGTCTCAATGTTACTCACATGAAACTGCTGCAAAGTAGTATGATCTGTATTGACAAGACACTTCCTTCAAAATAAATAAAAAATGCAGAGCTTCCTAAAGGTTATTTTTCTCTTTTTTTTAGGGAGATTTTTGCTATAGGATGCATATGCTTGCTGGAGAGACAGAGAGTAAGAAAGCAAGAAATCACCCTCCAGGGGGGATAGCCACACTGCAGTTCCTTCTTCTTCATTCTCTGGGGATCGTGGGCATGCACACACATGCGCCTAGCGTGAGTTTAAGCTGCTGGGTATGGGATTCAAACTGCCATCAACTAAGTGGGAGTTCAGTAATGTAACCATTATGCCATCTGCTGGTCCCAATCCCTAAAATTTTTTATTATTAATTATTCAACAAATTCTTCACTCCTTTCCTCATTGGGAATTAAGTACAGGTGCCTTCTGAGTTGTGTTTAGTTAGGGTCACTGTATATTATTATTATTATTGTTATTCCAAAAGCATTGCATGAAACTGTCTTTCCAAGTATGTTAAACTCATGCATGTAGAGGTCAACTGGTTAGTTAGCTCTGTTAGAAAAGTTAGATTATTCTAATTCTTTCATTTTATGACATTACCCAATTCCTTTTTTTTCAATAATAAATTAGAGTACATCTATTTTCTTTAATTGCTAGAAGGCATGTGAGGTGGCCAGAAAGAGAAAGAAAGAACCAACCCCCTCATAAGGTGTGATCTTGTCACAATCATTTTTTTCATTTCTCCATCCTGTTGGGATTCGTTTAATATGAAAAATGCTCTAATATCCATTTCTTGCTCATTTTTATTTATTTATTTATTTATTTATTTATTTATTTATTTATTTTTAATAAAGGAAGTGCATGGGAGGGACAAAGATGGCTATTTTTGACACGGTCTCACCCTGTTACTCCTCCCTGCCCCAGCCTCCCAATCAGCTAGAATCCAGACACTCACTACTACTCCAGCCTGTTTATGTTGAGCCTGGATAAAACCAAGTGCTCCCATTTGGCCCTAGCCATCCCTCAATGATGCTTTTCTCCTGGTGCCCTGCAGGTGGACCGATTTTGGCATTTCATGCACTTATCTGTTACATATTCTTATCTGTCAATGCGAACTTACACATTTACATAAAATGTCATACAATAATTTTTTTTTTTTGGAGAGATTTATGCTATGGGGCGTGTGTGCTTGCCAGAAAGACAGAGAGAGACAGAAAGCAAGAAATCACCCCCCAAGGAGGATGGTCATGCAATCCCTTCTCCTCCATTCTCCTCATGGGATCTTGGGCACGTGTGCACATGTGCCCAGCATGAGTTTAAACCACTGGGTCTGGGACTCAAACCGCAGTCAACTACATGGGAGTCCAGTGACATAGCCATTATGCCAACTGCTGGTCCCCAGATACAATAATTTTTATATGAAGGAAACATGGTTCTTCTTATTTGCCAGGAGTGTGCACTCGCCAGAGAGAGACAGAAACAAATAGAGAACAGTGAGAAAGAACCCTCCATGGGGGCTGGTCATGTTGTAATTCCGTCTCCTCCATTTTGCCCAACTTCTGGAATTTTAGGCACACATATATAAGCCTGTGGTGTTAATCAAATGTTCTAGCTCTAGGACTCAAATCCGCCCCTTGCTATTTGGGATTCAGCTGCCTTAAAGACAGGCCATGGGTTGGCCTCTGTAAAACACATTTTAATGAACTATTATATAAATAAGACTAGAAATAATAATCCTAACTTATTGATCATTTTTTAAAGTACTATATCTTTTTTTATTGTGCAATGTACAAACATATGATTACATATAGAACTGTATGGCCAAGTTTTTTCAAAGATTTTTCTTATTTCATATTTTCCTTTTTTATTATTTTTTTCTTTTTTTGTTATAGGGCACATGCGCTTGCCAGAAAAACAGAGACAGAAAGCAAGAAATCACTTTCCAGGTGGGATGGCGACGCCTCAATCCCTTCTCCTCCATTCTCCTCTTGGCATTTTGGGCACGCACGCACACGCACCCAGCATGCATTTAAGCCACTGGGTCCGGGACACAAACCGTGGTTGGCTACATGGGAGTCCAGCGACATAGCCATTACGCTAAGTGCTGGTTCCTATATTTCTTTAACATATAATTATTAAGTGAATTTTCTTAATTTATCACTAACAAAAGTGACCAACTTAAAGCATCTTATCTAAAAGTCAGAAAACAACAATCTTGTATTTACTGCTTCAAAAATGCTGGATGACATATTATAAAGAAAGTTATCATAAAAGTAGCTGATAAATGAGACCAGCAGATGGCATTGCGGTTACCTCACTGGACTCCAATATGGCCAACTGCTGGTCCCTATATCCTAAGCTTTTAAGGATTATAGCATTGCTGTTTAATTTTTAACTAATTTGCTGTCCCAGGAAAAGTGTAATTCCCCTCATCCTAGGCACATAAATAAAATAATCCGTGGGTAGCATTTAGGCCAACTAGATGACTAGGAAGACAAATTGCACAGTGAGTGACTATCAGAAGCAGTTGAGAGTCCCAGAAAGAAGAGGTTGCATCCAAGAACTGAGATAACTACCCTGTTCTCCAAAGAGAAAAGAGATGGGACTGGCAGTTAGCGTAATGGCTATGTCGCTGGACTCCCACGTAGTCGACCGCGGTTCGAGTCCCAGACCGGTGGCTTAAACTCACACCGGGCGCGTATGCGTGCGTGCCCAAGATTCCGAGAGGAGAATGGAGGTGAAGGAATTGCAGCGTGGCCATCCTCCCTGGGGGGTGATTTCTCGCTTTCTATCTCTCTGTCTCTGTCTGTCTGGTGAGCGCACGCGCCCCTATAGCAAAAACCTCTCCAAAGAAAAAAAAAAAGAGAAGAGAGAGATTTGCCTTTTAAAAGGAGAGATAGTCAATATCAGGGTTAAATTTACTTCATAATCATATTTAGACTATCACTTTGCTGGAAATGATACTGGTTTACTTGTTTTCCATTACTAATTCAGAAGACCACCTTACCCGTGATCCCAGTTCCATCACTATATATCATGGGGATTTGATATCCCTTCTGGGAGGCTTGGTTTCCAGTGCATTCAACATGGTCACAGGGTTTTCATGAGGAGCAAATAAGACAATGGATATAAATACTTTAAAAACTGTAGAATGATTAATTAAAGGAAAATTTATGGGACCAGCAGTTAGTGTAATAGCTATGTTGTTGGACTCCCATGTAGTCAACTACGATTCGAGTCCTGGACCCAATGGCTTAAACTCACTCCGGGCGCGTGTGCATGCATGCCCAAGATCCTGAGAGGAGAATGGAGGAGAAGGGATTGCATTGTGGCCATCCCCTTTGGGGAATTGATTTCTCGCTTTCTGTCTCTCTGTCTCTCTTTATCTTTCCAGTGAGCGCATGCGCCCTATAGCAAAAACCTCTCAAAAAAAAAAAAAGAAAACTTTACTACACTACTATTTCATAGTCTATAAAATAGAGAAATCAGGGGCTTGAAATTTCTAGTAGACTAAAACCCTGATTATTATAATTATTCTTATTGCTGTTTTTATTAGCATTTAATTGTTCCATTTATTGGCATAACTCTTTTCATTTGGTGTAAAAATATTCAATCTAGATCAGTTTTGAATTCTATTAGACTTTTTATGATCTTTTCTTTCTTATCATTAATCATTAATGTTCAACACATTCTAGTTAGTCTAATTAACATAATTCCACATAATTACAGGTGTAAAACTGACACAAGTTATTTCCAAGTTACTTTACTCATAACATTTCAAAGGAAATACTCAAATAATGTCATATCTGAATCTAACTGTGTATTATGAAAAAATTTGCATTTTAAATTGTGATCATTCTGTATGTTATTACATAATTTTTCTAATAGGTAAAAATTTGAGTCACCTATTTTGTATATAAGAAACTAAATGTTGAATATTTTTTTCTCAAATTTTAGTGAGTCAGTTTTAGAAAAAGTATCAAAATATTTTTATTAGACATCCAAATATATTCATTTTTTTCTAAAAATATATCAGCATTAGTTAAAATTTTACAATATATGGTCATAATAAAAATGGTTTAAAACAAACTACTACATTTCCATTTAAACTGGGATATTTAGGCAGAATCGAGTGAAGATTTCCAATGGTAATCATTTTCAAACTTCTATTTTCCAGACTGTTAAACATTAAATAAAAGAAACAAGAAAAAAGAAAAGTCTACTTTGTATAAGGGGTGTAAGAGGGGAAGAAAAACCCAAAAGCTAATTTACTGATTTTGTTTGATGCTAGTGATACTTATTTAAATTAATGTACTGAACGCATTTTAGTAGGTTTAAAGATTTTTCTCTCTTAAACAGCTATCACCCAAAAAGTAATACACTAAGTAACTTAATTGTAAAATGTCAAAGCTTAAGAGCAAGCGTTCGCAAAGCACCATTATGAGATTTCAATAGCACAGAGACCTGCTCAGGTTAACCTGCCAACTATGTCCCATTTGCAAGTAAAATTTACCCTCTTTCCTAATCAACTTGCTCTAGAGCTGATTATTTCCCATTTATTTAATGCTATCTGCCAGGCCTCCCGAATGTTTTAGTCCTTATTTTAGGACCTTCTCAGACTCATTAGCCTTTCGCCTGACAGTGCCAATGTGACTCTCTGACAGCCTGAAACTTAGAGATGTTATGCCATTGAGTGTCAAGATCTCTCCAGGAAAAGGTGCATAAAAAAAAATAAAAAAAATAAATTAAAAAAAGAACATATATTTAAATGCCAATTTATGCAATGAGGTAACAAAGCCAAATATTCGTACTATGTCCAATATGCCAGTGTATTCTTCTTTCAGATACAGCTAGAATAAAATGTTGTTTGTTTTATTATCATTCTAGAAACAATATCCATTCTGAATTTTTTTTAATGTTTAAATGTTCTTTTTGTAAAAACTTATTATCTGTGATTACATTTAGTTGAACATAAAATCACCATTTTGATCATTACCAAAAATGATTAAATATTAAGAATTTCAAATGGTTCAACCTACATAATAGGTGCAGTTATAATGGTAACACATTTATAAATAAATGTTAAGTTCACAAGCCTGTAATTAATTCTATTTGTTTATCAGTCATTTACATTTTTAAAGAAGCAGAATAAACTCATCAATGATTTACTCTAAAAAATCTAGACTAGTAAAGCAAGAAAAAACATTTAAAAAAGACTTCTCTATCCAGGTACTAATACATACTAAGTGACCAAAAAAATTTAACATTGCTACAAACTTGTAGAAATTGTCTATGTATTTCTATCACTTAGATTAGGTTTTCATGACATTTTAGGTCCCACCAAAATTCAGCTTGGACTGGTAACCTAAATTATGCATGTCACCCCTGAGGGAGAACCCAAACCTTTCCAATATGTTTTTGATCTGGAGGAAAATAATCAACCAAAAGCAATAGAAGGAATCTGATATTATGTCATAAGTATATGTAAAAGAAACACAAAAATCCCATTGCCTAATGATTTTGTGCTAGATACTCTGAGCACAATTATGCAGAAATTCAGAATGTTACAGAACCCATCTGAGGCTGCACAGGTAATTTTTAAGCTGAATTAGAAACAGGTGATTCCAGAGCTTTGACTCTATCTTCCACTGTTTTCTTTTTCTTTTTTAAGAAATGTATTTCATTTCAATTTATTTTATACATTCTATCGCATGTTACTTAGCTTCCAAAGTGAATATTCCAAAATGTATACATTTCTCACCAATTCAATTGGAAATATTATACACATCATCCTCCACAGATAATAATCCATCTCCCCAAAATGCCCCACCACTCCATTTCTCTCCCCAATGTCCCTCCTCCTAACAATCTTATCGTGTATGTCCTTATTTTATTGTTGTTACGAATATCACTAGACATCAAAAAGGAAAAATGAACCTTCAATTGAATTAACAACTAGTGTGTACATTAACATCATTAAAATTTCAGACATAAACCAAAATAAACCACTTTTACACATTAAATTATGAATTCTAAAGATTCATTTTGTGATTTTTTTCAAATGAAGTGTATGCTCTTAAATTCATTCATTAAACACATTTGAAACAAGATTTCTGATTGTTGTATAATTGGAGATCAAGTGTCAATGATATATTGATGTATAATTTTGGTGACTAAAAAATGGTAGCAGCTGAAAAATGTTTCCCCCAAAATCTACATTATTGGGAAATTATTAATAAATAAATTTCAAATAGTAAAACTGTGATGCAATTATCAAGCAATTAAAATGAAAATAAATCCAAATACATAGCAGGGACATAATTAAAGACTAGTATAAGTGATCTTCAAAAAGTTTATGGAAAATGTGTATTACAAAAACTGTGTATAGACTTTATTTTTGTATCAAAATGGCACATTCTTTTTGTATTTTTATAAATTCTTTTATTTTATTTTACAGGTACTTATTTACATTTGACTGTTGTGCATCTTAGGGGGGCATTATAGTTTTCAAAACAAACATGTAGTGTGCAACAATCAAATCAAAGATAATACCATTTTCATTATTTTCAACAAAGAACATAATATCTTATTTGATATATACATATATATATATTTTGATTTTAATTTTACTTATTATTATCTTTTTTTTTTTTTTTTAATTTGCTACAGTTTGCTATAGGGCACATGCACTTGTCAGAGAGAGAAAGAAAGTGAGAAAGCAAGGCACCAGGACTGGAACTTGAACCACAGTCGGCCATATGGAAGTTCTGCAGTTTAACCACCACACCACCTAAGGGCCCCATGATATCTGTCTATCTATCTATCAATCTATCTGTATATATATATAACATACATACAAACACACACACACACAAACACAAACACACAGACACATCTATCTGTCTCTGTCTATCTATCTATATATGATAGGCAACTGTTTTTGTTTTCTTTTCACTCAGTTGTGGTATTCCATTTAACAACCTATTTATCCCATCTACCTTCATTCCTGTGTCTGTTAAATCGTTTTATTCCTGATGTCTTCCTACCCTCCCACCCTCACCCATCTTTATGCAGTCTCTGGTACCTACAGTTGTCCTCTCTACTTCTTTAAGCAAAAAAGAACTTTATTTCTCTCAATTTCTAACATAGAGTGGAGACTTTTGGTATATATTGAGGGGCAATATATAGGGTTTATCTCTCATAGTCTGGCGTAATTCACATAGAATTACATCTTCCAGGTTTGATCACTTTGTATCAAATGACAGGATCATAATGTTCTTTATGGCTGAGTATTATTTCATTGTGTGTATGTGTCATATTATTATTATTATTATTATTATTATTATTATTATTTGAGAAAGAGATTTTTGCTGTAGGTGCATGTGCTTGCCAGAGAGACAGACAGAGACAGAGGGACAAAAAGAGAGAAATATCCTCCACTGTGGGTCTGGCCACACTGCAATCCCTTCTCCTCCATTCTCCTCTCAGGATTTTAAGTGTGCACTCATACGTGCCCTGCATGAGTTTTAAGCTGCTGGGTCTGGTACTCAAACTGATGTCGACTATCTGGAGTCCCAGGATATAACCATTACACCATCTGCCGCTCCCCCTGTGTCAAATTTTTTAAGTCATCATTTTTTAAAAATTTTTAGAAGAATTATTTAATTTTATTTATTATTATTTTAGTTTTCTATAGGCACATGTGTTCACCAAAAAGAGACAGAAAGAGAGAGATAGAGAAAGTAGAACGCAAGCCATCAAGGACTGGGACTTCAATCACCTTTGGCCTCAATCTCCGTGCCGCCAGCTTGCCCGCACTCATCAGTTTTGGGGCACTTAGGTTCATTCAATGTCTTAGCTATTGTAAGTAATAATACAATTAAAATGGATGAACAAGTGGACTGAGTGATTTCGTGTCCTATAGGTAAATATCAAGGAGTGGGATTACTTGATCATATCATGCGGTAGTTCTACTTTTAAATTTTGAAGAACCTCCATATTGTTTTACACAATAGCTGTATTAATTTACATTCTCATTAACATTGCAGGAGAGTTCTCTTTCACCATAGCTTCACCAGTATTTGATGTTCTTTATTTGTTTGTTTATTTATTATTTATTTATTTATTTTTATCATAGCCATTCTGACTGGGGTTAGAAGATACCGAATTTTAGTGTTGACTTGTTGTTCTCTTCTGATAAGAGATTATGAACATCCTTTTGGCTATTCCTGACTTCCTTTGAGAGCTGTCTGTTCAGAAAAATAGGCCAATTTTAAAATTTGGATTATTAGATTTTATACAAGTAAACTATTTGAGTTACCTGTTTATTCTGGTTTTAAACCTTATCTGAAGTAGTTTGTTAATATTTTACCCCATTCTGTAGGTTATTGTTTCCTTTGCTGCAGAAAATATTCTAGAAGTTGTTGCCCATGCTCTAAGTGAACTTATTTAAGGTATTTTGTGTACTCCGATGTCTTCAGATGTTTTCCCTGTCTTCTTTAATTTTATTTTTCTATGACCTTTTTGAAACCCACTCACAAATTTAAGATGCCATGATTAGTAGTGTTAAAAAGCTTGAGATAAACCGGCCAAAGTGGTGCAGTAGAGGTCACACAACAGGACCCCCATGTACAAGGCCTGGGCTCATAATCAGGACCTTCCTAAGCACAGTGGATAGATGCACCGGTATCCATGATCAGGTTTGCTAAAACTTGGAGTGAACCATGATGAGATGAAGCCTTGTTGAGTATTGGTCTCTTACCACATCAGAATAAATAAATAAACTTAAAAAAAAAAGCTTAAGATAATGATCCTGAAAACACTTCTAAAATAGTTCTCAGATGTCTGATACATAAATGTCACCATATACCACTAAAATAACTGTTGTGATCTTTAATAAAATAAAAGTTATTCCTATTGCTCATCTATAAGTCAACTCTTATAAGACCAATACGCAGACACAGTCCCCATGATGATACTTCTATTTTCAGGGTCCAGTATTCGACTGAGAAACAGAGGTTTCATTTAGTTATTAATTTTAAGCTACTTGAATTCTAGTTCAATAAAAAAAAAAGTACAAGACAAAAAAAAAGAAAAGTTAAACTTCAGTGCATGAACGACATTAAATGCTAACACAAATAAAATAAGTTTAGGGAAAAGAATACAATCAATTTACTGACAAACATTTAAAAAAAAATAGAAATGTTTGCTGTAGGGCACATGCACTCGCCCCAGAGAAAGAGAGACAGAGAGACAAAAAAGTGAGAAATCACCACCCAGGGGGGATGGCCATGTCACAATTCCTTTTCCATTCTCCTCTCAGGATTTTGAGCATGCATGCACACAAGCCAGGCATAAGTTTTATGATGGATCTGGGACTCGAACTACAGTTAACTATTTGGAAGTCCAGTGATGTGACCATTTTGCCATGTGCTGGTCCCTTAAACTTTATTTTCAATTGAGAAATTATAATAATTATATAATTAATTAATTAAAATAATAGCTATTTTGGGGTACAGTGTGTAGTTTCTATACATTTATACGTTTTGTATATTAGGGCAATTAGCATATTTGCCACTTCATATGTTTATCATTCCTTTAGGGTGAAAACATTCAAGATCTCTTCCACTCATGTGCACATCCTAGAACAGTTGATTTCATAGAAGTAGAAAGTACAATGGTGGTTGCCAGTGGTAGTGGGACAAGAGAAGGTGGTAAAGGGATGACTACAAAATTATAGCTAGGTAGGAAGAGTAAATTCCAATATCTTATTGCAGAGCAGACAGACAATACTTCATGACATATTGTATATGTCAACAATTTTTTAACAAAAAACTATATAATAAAATTGAAGCAAAGTAGTAGAGTGGAGCAAGAAAAAGTCGAAGATGCTAACATATTTCAAATAAATTTCAATACATTTGAAAAAGTATACATAGGTATACTTTATGCATATGTGAAAATATCGATATATTTACAAATAATCTGCAGAGTGAAAGGAAAGATAATGATCAGAATCTACTTCAAAGGCAGATCAATATCTGAGAATCCTTTTAAAGGAAACCTGGTAAATGTCATTCAACAGACACATGGGTTGTACAAACATCGATCAGTGTACTAATAGTACTTGGTAATATATTATTTTTACAATGTCTAAACTATAAAACTAACATAAAAAAAGGTCATAGACCTAGCCTTTTAACATGTTTCAGAAGCAATAACCCAGGAAATTGCCTCCAATGTGATAAGTTCTTTAAAATACGGTTCTTCTTCTACAACTCTGTTGTCCTTCCATTCTTTTTTCATTTCCCTTTTCCCACCCATATCAGGATATTACTTCACATTGTGACCTGTTATTTTTCTTATGTAAAGCTTATCTATCAATAGTTTTGTTATTTTTTGTCCTTTTCTTTCTTTTGGTCAGCAGTAGATCCATGTTACCAAGTTCCAGGGGTGAGGGGTGGAGGGTAGTAATAATATGTTACAGCCAAACTGGCCTTTCTGCTCCCTGCGTAAGGATTATAGATAGGCTTACAGCAAGCTCAACCTGAAGAGCTGTGACCACCCTGCTCTCACACTGAGAACAAAGTCACCTCTGCAGTGTGCAGAAAACTTCGGCCACTCTTTCTTCCCCTCTCTGTGGGAAGAAACCTCTCTAGTGAGTCTTCTGTGCCTGACCTTCCAGCAGGACCAGGCAATCTTCAGGACACCATGCTGCTCAGATAGCTAAAGCCATGGCTTCGCACTGTTCAGGATTTCACCCTTTGACACCCTACACTATCTTTAAAGTTGAGAAATTTAGTCTTGTAACAGGGTTGGCTTTTCTTCAAATTAGTTCAAATTGTATCTTTTGTTGTTCTTCATTTTAATGACAGCCAGACTATTTCCTAGCTAAGAGACACGGGTTTCAATGTGTATCAGTTTAAAAGATGACACAGTATTGTGGCAAATAATGTTTTTTAATCCATTTTTCCTTATTATAATTAATCATTCAGACTTTTAAAAATACTGTTCAGCACATTTCTGCTTCCAGTAGAGATGGAATAACAGGAGTTACAGTTATATTCCTTCAAGAAACAAATAAATAATAAATAAAAGCAAAATAAAAGAGGTGAAATATATAACAGAATAGTTCTGAAGACATTGGCCACCAAGAAAAAAAGATATTGAACCCTTAGACATAGGAAACAGGGGAGGTGAATTCTAACACTGATTTCTGCCTTGAGAAAATTCAGGAGAAATTTCTCACCAGGAGAAAAGCCTAGGCAGAGCCCAGAGATCACAATGACAAAAAAAAAAAAAAAAAAAAAGTAAAAGAAAAAAAAAGAGTTAAAAGTACAGCAAACTAAGATGATGGATTTGCAGGATACTGTATCAAAAATAAGAAAGTCACTCAGAGGAAGAACTCTAGAGATGTCTGGAGATGTTCAGAAGGATCCCATAAATCATTCAGCCATCTGAAAACATGGAAGAATTATTCAAAAAAATTAAACGAACAGCACCTAGCACTCAAAGGAAAGCTTCATAATTCATAAGACATTGAGAGAAGTGATCAGAATGGTCTTACCTCAGCAGTGGGGAATAATTTAACCCTACACCAGGTGGTCTGCTCCTGCCCAAAAACTATTCAAAGCAAGAAATAAAATAGTTAAATTAGGCACCAGCAGGTGGCATGGTGGTTAAGGTGCTGGACTACTACATGGCTGACCACAGTTTGAACCCTGAACCTGGAAGGTTGCTTTCTCACTCTCTATCTCTCTGGTGATCACAAATGCCCTATAGCAAATTAAAAAAATAATAATAATAGTAAATCAAATCAAATGAATAATTATTTAAAAGGTAAAGATAAACAAAAAATAATTAAATTAAATCCAACACACTACATCTCAGAGCAAAGTGCAATAATATATCCAGCACCCAGATCATAAAATTCACAATATTTATCATACAATAAAATATTTCTAAGAATGTGAAAGGGCATAAGCATATGAACCATAATCCAGAGAAAAATCAATTAAGTCAATTCAGAACTAATTCAGTGCTTAGAATTAACAAAGATGATAAATTCATATTTATGCTCTATATGTTCAAAAATCAAGTAGAAAGAGTCCCTACACACACACATACACACACACACACACACACACACACACACACACAATTTCTTGCCTGAGGACAAGTGTGCTCACTTTTCCCTCCATTTCCCTATTCCATTAGGATTCCGAGCATACCTACACAATGCCTGGCATGCTTTTCAGGCTGCCAGGACTGTGATTAAAACAGTAGCTGGCCATGCGAGTTCTGGCTACCTGTACATAACATTTAACCACTGCACTACTGAGCTAGCCCAGACATTTTTGAAAAACGAACCAAACTTTAAGATATGAAAACTAATTTCTAATATGATGTAGAAGAGACAGAAAAGCTTTTCTTTATAATCTGAAGGTTCTATAACTTAATTCCATGAAATAGAAGGACAGTGAAAGATTAATAAAGAAATCTTTCAAAATTTTATGTACATAAGAATGGGAGTCTCAGAAAATATGAGACTTCCTGAAGGAACGATGGAAGACTTGATAGCTTTAGAATAAGGGTTTTCAACTTTTTGAGAGAGGTGGCTGCAAGCTTTGAGAGAGCCAAGGAAAGATATGCACAGTGAAGGAAGGTTGTCTGGTTATGAAGACAGTTTCTCTCAAGTAATGAAAGTTGCATCATGAAGAATCTGTTACAAGAATAGATGCTAGTCTGTGGCAAATTCTGCAGTGTCAAGTTGTAGCCTCTTTTCTGCTAAAGTACAGTTGATCTTCCCTAGGTGATGAGATTTCAGAGAAGAAAGTACGTTTGTGTTGTTTTTGTTTTTTAGAGAAATTTCTTTCCATAGGGTGCGTGCACTTGTCAGAGAGAACAATAGAGAGAAATCACCTCCCAGGGTAGATGGCCACACCACAATCCCTTCTCCTCCATTCTTCTCTAAAGATTTTGGGCATGCACTCTCGCATGTGCCTGCTGTGAGTTTCAAGCCACTAGTTCCAGAACTTGAACTGCTGTCAACTACATGGGAGAATAACACCTTAAATACGATGCTACCTGCCAGCCCCAAAATTGAGTTTTGTTTGTTTGTTTGGGTTTTTTTAATGATTTCTCATTTAAGTGCATCAGTGTATATCTCTATAGCACACAATATGGTTTTACAAGGTCAGCATGCAGTACATAACTATCAAATCAAGGATATTACCATATACATCATTTTCAGCATTGACACATTATTTTGTCTGTTGTTTCTTCCCTGAGGCCCTCTCGTCCACCCTCTACTATCTACTTCCCTCCCATGCAGTCTCTGGTGTCAATACTTGTTCTTCCTTCTATTATATCTTTGAATTTTTCAATTTCTACCATAGAGTGCAGATACTTGGTATGTATTGACTGAGGATATACCAAGTTTGTCTTTTATACTCTAGCTTATTTTGCTTAGCATTAATATTCATCTACTTTGAATCAAATGACAGGGTCTCATTGAAAATCAAAACCGCAATGAAATAATAATTAACCCCAGTTAGAATGCTTATGCACAAAAAAAAGAGAGAGAGAGAGAGAGAGAGAGAGAGAGAGAGAGAGAGAAAGAAAAAGAAAGCAAAAAGAAGAGAAAGAAAGAATGATAAGTGCAAGCGAGACTAGGTGAAAAGTGAACCCTCTTACAGGTAGTGTTTATGTAAATGAGCACAGCCACTGTAGAAAACAATATGAGACTTCTTCAAAAACCTACAACTACAGCTACCATATGACCCAGTAATCCCATTCCTTGGTATTTACCTGAAGGAAGGGAAAACACACTGTTGGAAAGGTACTTGTGCAGCCCTTGTTTATTGCAGCTTTATTCGTAGTTGCCAAGACATGAAATCACTATGAGAGAAGTCAATGATAGAAGTTAAAGACTAGTTTTTTTAAGGGTTAATCTAGTAAAGTCTTTGACTTCTATCATTAACTTCCCTCACAATGAACCTTACAGAATTAAACTTTTACTTCCCTTACAACAGATCTAGCCTAATGCTTGACTAATGCTAAAAATAACTTTGTAAATCTTTGCAAATGCCAGGCTGTGGAGATAGGAAGAAGAAAGATGCCACCGGTCTCCTCCCACATCACAGCTGAAAGTATTGTATCAGCTTGAGCACTGCAAAGCCACATGCAGACCCCTGCTGTTTCTAAAAAAATTCTAAAAGTTGCTTTGACTGAGTCCATTTTTTTCTGTTGACTCATTAATCATTGCTTATCTTCAGGCTCCTTAAAAAGAACTGAAACTGGGCAATCTGCCCTGCATGTCCAGAACAAAAACTGCCCCTCAGGCAGTGATTACCTCCCAGACTCCATCAGGACTCCTGATCTTGCTCCCAGGAGAATGAATGGAGAAAGGATTGCATCATGGCCATACGCTCTGGGTGGATGATTTCTCACTTTCTCTCTATCTCTCTTTGCAGGTGCCCTATACCAAAAATGTCTTTCTAAAAAAAAAGAAAGAAAGAAAGGAAGAAAAAGAAAAGAAAGAAAAAGAAGTTACTTCTTTAATTTGCAAAAGGGAAGGAAAAGACAGTTATCTATGAAAACTTAGATAACATCTTTAGTGGTGAACAATAAAATGTTTCTAGCCTAAGATCAGCAAAAACGTAAGCATGGGTGCACATGTACTTGAAAGTAAGTTAATATTTCTGGAAATGTCAGTATAATTAAATTAAAATTTTTTTAGTATTGGTTAAAATATTAATGGTAGAATGAAACATTATTGAATAGGCAAATAAATTTTATATCAGTTGTTCATCATTGGTTAGAAAACTATCCCATTAAATTATGTTATGTATAATATTACAAACCGTAGCTATTATCAAATAGTGGAGGACTGCCTGTCTCATACAGGGGTTCTTTTATTTATTTATTTATTTATTTATTTATTTATTTATTTATTATTAATTTTTTGGGAGGAGAGGTTTTTGCTATAGACCATGTGTGCTCACCAGAAAGAGAGAGACAGAGACAGAAAGCGATAAATCACCCCACAGGGAGTATGGCCACTCTGCAATCCCTTCTCCTCCATTCTCTTCTCGGGATCTTGGGCACACATGCACCTGCGCCCAGCATGAGTTTAAGATTCTGGGTCTGGGACTTGAGCTGCGGTTACTACATGGGGGCAGATCAGCGACATAGCCATGATGCCAACTGTTGGTCCCATCTCATCTAGGGCTTCTAAGGGTTTGCTACAAGTAAAGTTTTTTAAATGCTTGTTAAATATTCATGATTTTCTATTTCTGATAAACGTATACTTAATGCCAGAATATCCTACAATGAGTAAATATTTGGATTCATTATTTATGTCTGGAAAAAATAGTTAACTTTATTGGGAGGATTAATAAATGGGATAGGGACCAGCAGGTGATGTGGTAGTTAAGGTGCTGGACACTATCACGTGGGCGAACACAGTTTCAATCCCAGATCTGGTGGCTTGCTTTTCCACTTTCCTTCTTCTTCCTGTCTCTCTCTGGTCAAATTAAAATAAATGAATGAATAAATCAAATTGAATAAATATTTAAAAAAGAAATAGAATAGCATATATTCAGTTAAGTTACTGAAAATATATGCATTGTTCTAAATATTAACAAAATTTATTTCAGGTAATTTATATGGTTTGGTTAGTCAATTTAAATTGTAATTGTGGCGTATTTTACATTTTCTTGTACATTGTTTCTAATTGTGTTATGTGGTTTAAAATTTCTGCCATTTAAGAAGTTCAGAAAATTTGCCTGGTAGCATATTTTGACCTCTTAAGATATTTATGTTTGTATCAGTATTAGATTCTGGTCAGTGCTCCAATATAAAGAAATGATCAAATAAATTGCTTCATTTTCCTGGAAAAAAAAAAATAGAAAAGGGATTTGCCCAAGAAAAAATAATCCATATGTCTACACAAAAGCTTGTACACAGATGTCTTTTCTCTATATACTATGTCTATTTTCTTAAGATTTACTATTTTTGTCCCTACTTAATTTTTTTACTTTTAAAATCTGAACTGTGTGCATATGTATTTATCATTACAAAATTTTTACTTATTTATAACATATTCATATTGTCTTTGGGTTACAAAACTCGTAATTTTGACCAAAATTCACTTACTGAGAAGGCAGGAGATTAGGAATACTTTCAAGGAAGAAGAGAAATCTAATGTAAACTAGAGACTAAATATTGCATGTGTTTGTAGATGCATTTTTATATTTAATCTAAATAATTGTTTCTGATTCCTTGAATAATCTAAGTGTATTAATGATTGTTTTATATTAATATATTTTATTTATTTAACTTAGTCTTAAGGCAACATTAAAATTTAACAAATATTTAAAATTCTTTTGTAATTCTATTTTATTTGTTTACTGTTCTTAAAACATATTTTTTAACTATTATAATCTCTGTATTATTTCCAATTAACTTCAGTATTTTTTAATATTTATTATTATTTCAACTTTTTTTTTACATTTAAAAAATTTACATTCCTAGTTAAAGAAATGATTGCTAGAATATACAGAGAATTCTTTGAAATATTATTTTTCTTTTAAGACTTTTTGGCCATAGGGTGCATACATTTGCCAGAGAGGGAGACAGAAATAGAGAAGGAAAGTGAAAAATCAACCCCTCAGGGGGATTGCCACACCCTTCTCCATTTTCCTCTTGGGATTTTGTGTCCAAACGCACAGATGCTCAGTGTGCTTTTCAAGTCACTGAGTCCGGAACTCTAATAGCATTGACCATGTGTGAATCCAGCACCTTAACCACCATGCCACCTGCTGGCCCCTCTTTGGAATATTTCAATGACAATAATGAAACAAGGAATCATTTCCAGGAATACAAAGCAAAGTTTATAAACATACAACTAAAAAATGTATATTCCAAGTAGAATGAATGGATCATTTTAAGTAAATACTTAAGGGAAAATCAATTCATTCATGTATCTTTTTTCAATTCTGTACTGTGCTTTTTGATCCATGTTTCATACATGAGTTGATTGATAACAATGGGATAATTAAATGTAAAAATCTAGAAATTTAACTCAAGACTTATGTACAAGGACTGAACTGAATTTATTAGAGCATCATCCACTCTGATCCAAAAACTAGGCAAAAGAAAGAAAATAAAACCCTTTTATTGACATGTACTTGACATTATTGAATATGCAATCTGAATCGCATATTGAGATGCCATATGTGTGACATTTTCTACTTTTTTCCTGTTATAAAATATTCTAAACACTCATCAAAATATCAGAATTATGTAAAGGATTGTCAGCTGTAATAAAATACATTTCTGTTGAGTTCATATCCCCTTAGGGGAAAAATAATCATCTGAGTCACATTATGTACATTTGTAACTAAAGCCAGAATGAGGAGTTCCGCTGACAATGACTGTTAACACCCTATATATGAGCTGGAAACCATGTTGTCAGACTCTTTCCTAGTTCTACAATTGTCAGATATTTAAGAAGTAGTTTATAATATATTTGAATATGTTGCTTTAGATTGTTGAAATAAGATTCTATATCAATTCGGAGACTGTATGTTTTAACATCTTTGGTTTAAATTGGACATGTGTACAGTTAAACTTAGAGCTCTTTAAATATTTTGCATAAAAATTTCCATTTGTAGTGAACTTGTTTCAGTTCAACAGCTTTCACACTTTGTGTGTGTGTGTGTGTGTGTGTGTGTGTGTGTATTTAAAGTTTCTTTAATGAGCAAGACAGAGAGCAAAACAGAGAAAGACATCACCCCAAAAAGATGAGGGGCCGGCTGGTGGAATGGTGGTTAGGGGTGCTGGACTCCCACATGGCCAACTGTGGTTCGAGTCCTAGAGCTGACAGCTTGCTTTCTCATTTTCCCACTCTCTCTCACTATGTCCCTCCTGGTCAAATTAAAATAAATAAGTAAAGTTGAATAAAGTAATTCTTTTTTAAAAAAAGATTTCAATGCTACTATGCACACCTAGACTCAGTCTGCCTCAGATCACAGCATGTGTGCACCCCGTGTACTCAGAGAGGTCTCTAACCTCACAGAGCATTGTATTTTACTGTTGTGTCTTACTCTGGCCCCATACTTTTTCTATTCCATAAAAGCATTATGTCTTCCTATCATTCTTCAATTTCTAAACGACATCGAATAGTTTATATTTAATGAGAAGTACATTTACATGATATTATAGAAATTATTTAACTCAATAATGATTCAATATCATGTTTTGTTTTTTTTTTTTAAAAAAGTTAATAAAGGCTATTAAGCAAAGAATCTGTTCCTGGTAAAATACTAAGTGTAATTTTTCCAGGTTATATCATAGGCAATTATGCTCAATTATGCTTGTTTTACCTGATAGGCCTTACATGGAGCAAAACTTCTGTCCCATATCAAACTTGGTGTAAAGCCTTTGCATTTCAGTCTCTGAAGAGAATTTTTATCAAAAGATTTAAGTCTCCCCAAATGGACATGCTCTTAGGACCATTTACATTCTTCCCTCAGAAACTTCTGCAAAACCTCCTTTCCAGAGCAGTTAAGATGGAGACCTCTAAGATACTTTATTTCATACTGTTCAGTACTTTTCTAGAACTGGCCCTATCCTCTTTCCTTTCTTGGGACTGCCTTGTCAGTTGAGAAATCTCCATGTCTTTACTATTCAAACAACTTTGTTCCATGGGGAAAAAATGAACAGTGAGGGAGCCAGCATTTTCTTCTTTATGCTATTTAAGTGATTAAAGACTCAGCTGTTACTTTAATTTTGGCTTTTAAAAAAATTTTACCTTTAATCACTGTATATCTTTACAGTGTACAACATGGTTTTCCTATCATAAATACAGTGCATAATAGTCAAGTTAGAGATATCATTATATATATTGTCATCCACAGCTAACTGTTCATTTTTGTAGCTCTTGCATGTTGTTTGTTATTTCTCTGACCTCCTCTGCCCTACGTCCTCTTATCCATACCCTCCTATACTGTCTCTAGTATCTACCATTGCCCTCAGCTATAATACCTTCCCAACTTTCCGTTTCTGCTATAAAGCACAGACATTGGTTACTTATTAAGGAGGGACAGGGACCAGCAGTTGGCACAATGGCTGTGATGCTGGACTCCCATGTAGTTGACTGTGGTTTGAGTTCCGGACCCGGTGGCTTAAACTCATGGCAGGCGTGTGTGTACACATGCCCAGATCCTGGGAAGAGAATGGACAAGAAGGGATTGCGGCATTGCCATTCTCCGGGGCAGGGGGGTGGTGGGGGGGGGGTGCGGGGGCGGGTTCTCACTTTCTGTCTCTCTGTCTCTCTCTGTCTTTCTGGTGAGTGCAAGTGCCCTATAGCAAAAACCTCTCAAAAAAAAAAAAAAAAAAAAAAAAAAAAAAGGAAAAGGAAAGAAAAGAAAAGCAGGGACATACAATGTTTGTTTGTTTTTCATGGTCTGGCTTGCTTCACTTACGATTAAATCTTCCATATTCATCCACTTTGTGTCAAATATCAGGGTCTCCTTATTTTTTATGACTGAGTAGTATTCCACAGAGTACATATGCCACATTTTTTCAATCAACTCATCTGTTCTTGGATATTTGAGTTGATTCCATGTCCTAGCAATTGTGAATAGTGCTGCAACAAACATGGGTGTGAAAGTGTTTTTCCAGGTGAAGGTTTTCCAATTGTTTGGGTGGAGAGCTAAGAGTGAAATTATTAGGTCATATGGTAGTTCTCTTTGTAGATTTCTAAGGAAACTCCATATTGTTCTCCAGAGCATCTGTACTAATTTAAGCTTGGTTTGTTGTTTTAATTGACTGTTCATTCACTGGACAGTTGAATTCTCTTCAGTTTAGCTCAGATCTTTTTTTTTTTTGGAGGGGGGAGAGGTTTTTGCTATTGGGTGCGTGGGCTTGCCAGACAGACAGAGAGAGAGACAGAGAGATAGAAAGCGAGAAATCACCCCCCAGGGGGGATGGCCACATCACAATCCCTTCTCCTCTGTTCTCCTCTCTGGATCTTGGGCACGCACGCACATGCGCCCAGCGTGAGTTTTAAGCCACCGAGTCCGGGATGCAAACCGCGGTCGACTACGTGGGAGTCCAGCGACATAGCCATTATGCTAACTGCTGGTCCCAGTTTAGCTCAGATCTTAACAACAGAGATTACAAAAAGCTGACTGGTTGAAGTAAAATATTTGATAACCACTAAAAAATTTTTAAATTTAACTAAATTGGAAAACTAAAATTTATGAAAATAATATTTTAAGGTTGATGATATGTCTTGGTGTGGATTGCTTTGCATTTAGCCAGTTGGGATTGTTCAGGTTTGAATCTTTATGAGTATAATTTGTACACATTTGGGATATTTAAGTCGTTATATTTTTATATATTTCTCTGCTACTTTCACCACTTCAATGACACAGTGTTATTCCTTCTGTTATAGTCACACAGAACCCTGAAGTTCTGCTCACTTCTATTACGTCTATTTTTTTCTCTGATTCATACTGAGAAATAGTTATTGTTCCATCTTTTAGTTCATTGGTTTTTTGCTTTTTAATCTTCCCTAATCTGCTGTTTAGCTTATCCACTGAGCTATTTATTGAGATTACTGTATATTTTTTTTAATTCTAAAAAGCCCATTTCATCATTCTTCTTCATATAATCTAATTATTTGCTTAGAGATTGTGTATCTCTTGATACTACATGGTATGTTTTCACACATTTTAAACTTATTTATATTTGTCAGTCAAAGCATTTTTATGATGTCACAAAAAAATCTTTGTGGTCAAAAATCAACATTTATCCCTGATAAAATTGTCAAGAAGTTATGTATAGAAGAAATTTTCTCAAAATAATAAAAGCTATTTATGAAAAATTCATGCTAAAATTATATTTAACAGAGAGAAACTAAAAGTTTTCCTAAAAGATCTGGTACTTATAATCTCACCACTGCTTGCAACATAATACTATAATACTAGCACAGGTAATTAATCAAGAAGAAAAAATAAAAGATATTCAAATTGGAAAAAAGAAGTAAAAATATTTTTATTTGTAAATGGCCTGGTCCTATATGTGGGCAACTCCAAAGACTCCACCAGAAACCTGTTAGAACTATAAAAGAGTTTAGTAAAGTTGGAAGACGAAAAGTAAACATAAAAAAAAAAATTGTGGCATTTCTATACAAGATAATGACAGTCAAAACAAAGCAAACAGAATTCCATTTACATTAGCATAAAAATAAAATGGATCCTTAGGCATACTTTAACTGAAGATGTCAAAACCTGTACACTAAAACCTACAAAATTTTGATGAAAGTTGAAAAAGACACAAGTAAATGGAAAGATAGTCTGTGCTAAGGAATTGAAAGACTTAATATTATAAAAATGTCCATGCTGTTTAAAGCCATATTAAAGATTAAATTGAATCCCTATGCAATTACCAATGGTAGTAAAGACTAACATAGGGAAAAAAGAACGAACGAAAGAAAGAAAGAAAGAAAGAAAGAAAGAAAGAAAGAAAGAGAAAAAATGAAAGAGAGAGAAAAGAAAAAGAGAAAGAAATCACAAAAGACCTTGCAGTAAGCAAAGCAATATTGAGAAAGAAAATAAAGTTTAAACCATAACACCTTCTAATTTAAAATTATATTTCAATTCAGCAATAATCAAGAATATGGTGCTATGAAACAGATAGACCTGTGGAACACTGGAACAAAATAGAGACTCCAGAAATAAATTCACATACATGGTCAACTTTTCTTTTTCTTTTCTCTTTCTGTCTTTTTTGTTGTTTGGAGAGAGAGGGAGATTTTAGACAGTCTCTTCATGTCATGATTCATCTACCCCAGTTTTCCTTTGTGAGTGAGATTACTAGCATGTACCTAGCCTCTTTAAGTTGGTTAAAACCAAACCTGGGGGCCAGCAGTTAGCATAATGGCTATGTTGCTGAGCTCCCATGTAGTCAACCACGGTTCAGGTCCTGGATCTGGCAACTTAAACTCATGCCGGGCGCATGTGCATGCGTGCCCAAGATCCCAAGAAGAGAATAGAGGAGAAGGGATTGAGGCGTGGCCATCCCCCCTGGGGAGGGGTGATTTCTCGCTTTCTCTCTCTCTGTCTCTCTCTGTCTTTCTGGCGAGAACATGCTCCCTCTAGCGAAAACCTCTCAAAAAATATAAATAAATAAATAAATAAATAACCAAACCTGGGACTCCGATGTGGTCCTGTCTTTGCATAGCAATACCCTGCCACTTGACAAGAGCAGCTGGGCCACAGTGAGCTATTTTTGACAAGTTACCAAGAAGATACAAAGCATATAAAGGAGTCTCTAATAGATGGTGCTGGATTTTCCCATGCAGAAGAATGAATATGGATCATTTTCTTATGCCATACACAAAAACCAACTCAAAAAGGATAAAAGATCTAAGCAAAAGATGGGAAACCTTATAACCCTTAGAAGAAAAACAAAGGGGAGAAACTCTTTGACACTGACCTTGGCAATGATTTCTTGGATATCACATCAAAAGCTCAGGCTACAATGGCATAAATAAATAAACAGGACTACTTCAAACTAAAAATCATCTGCACAGCAAAGGAAACAACATAGTAAAAGGCAATCCATGAGCTGAGAAATATATTTGTAAAGTATATATCCAATAAGGGTTTAGTGTTCAACATTTATAAGTAATTCATTCAACTTAATAGCAAAACAACAAATAATCAAATTGTGGTTTTAAGAGGTTTTTACCATATGGCACATGGGCTTACTGGACACAGAGACAGAGACAGCAAGAAGGAAAATGAGAAATCACCCCCCGGGAGAAAGAGCCATGTCACAATACATTCTCCTCCACTCTCCTTCTGTGATCTTGGGCATGTTGCACATGTTCTTGGCTTGAATTTCAAGCCACTGAGTTTAGTACTTGAACCGCTTTCAGCCATGTATGAGTCCAGTCACATAACCTCTATGTTATCTGCTCACCCCCAATTTTTTAAAAGGAAAAAAGTAAAGAGAAATTTCTCCAGAAATTACATAAAAATGGATAGGTATATGAAAGAGTCCTCAACATAAGTAGTCATTAGGGAAATAAAAATCAAATCATTACATCAACCTCATACTCATTAGAAATGCTATTTCCATATCACAAGAAATACCAAGTGTTGGAGTGGATGTGGAGAAATAGGGAACCCTTAGTACACTATTATTGGGGATGTGGACTGGTACAATAATTATGGCAACAGTATGGAGAAAAAGTAAAAATAAAATTACTGTATCATTCAGCAATCACTCTTTTGAGTCTATACCCCAAAGAAAGGAAATCACCAACTTCTAAAGATATCTACACTTCTATGTTCATTGCAGTAGTATTCCTAATAGTCAATATATAAAAACCTGAGTTTCTATCAATTGACAAAAGGATAAGGAAATATTACATCACATTGTGTACTATTTCCCATCGAATATTATTCAGTGTTTTGAAAACAAAAGGTCCTGAGACCATCAGATGACATAATAGTTACATCACCGGACTCTCAGGTAGTTGACCGTGGTTCGAGTCCTGAACACTGTGACTTAAAACATGGCAGGTGCGGGAACCAGCAGTTAGCGTAGTGACTATGTATCTGGACTCCCACGTAATCGACCGCGGTTCGTGTCTCGGACCCGGTGGCTTAAAACTCACGCGGGGCGCGTGTGCATGCGTGCCCAAGATCCCGAGAGAAGAGTGGAGGAGAAGGGATTGCGGCATGACCATCCCCTCTGGGGGGTGATTTCTCGCTTTCTATCTCTGTCTCTCTCTCTGTCTGTCTGGCGAGCGCATGCACCATATAGCGAAAACCTCTAAAAAAAAAAAATGGCAGGTGCATGTGTGTGCATGTCCAAAATACTGAGAGAAGGGAGGAGAAGGAATTGTCGTGTAGTCATCCCGCTGGGAGGTGATTTCTTGCTTTCTGTCTCTCTATGTCTCTTTCTCTCTCTCCAGAGAGTACATGTGACCCTGTGACCTGTAGCAAAAATCTCCCTAGAAAAAAAATGCAAAAAAAAAAAAAGAAAAGAAAGCAAAGCAAAACAAAACAAAACAAAAAAACAAAAGGTCCTGTTATTTACCACAGCATGCGTGGACCAGAGGACATTACACTAAGTGAATAAAACCAGATACAGAGAGAAAAATATCGCATGCTCTCATTTAGATGGGCAATCTTGAAAACTAAAAAAATAAAGTAAAATACAGAGACAGAAAATAAAACAGCAGTCAAAGTCAGGGTGTGTTGGGGAAAGAAATAAGATGAAGAGATGTAAGTCAAAGGATTCAAAGTAGCAGGTATCTAGAATTAATCATTCTAAAAGCCTACTGGATAACATGAGAACTATAATTAGTAATAATATTGTATTTAGAATTTTTGCTAAAAGATTAGATTACAGCTGCTCTTGTCACAGAAAGGAAAAATGAATAACTATAGGAGATACTAAGTGAGATAATTATTTTCTTAATTTATTTCATTTTAGTAACCATTCTACTGTAGATATATTCTCATTATATCATATTGTATACCTTAAATATCCATAATAAAATTTATTCTTAAAAATAATAAAAATCTTTGTCAGATAATGCTAATATCTCTATCATCTTAGTGTTGAAAACTATTGTCATCTTACATTCCCTTTGAGGTCTTCCTGTTTCTTGGCATAATGAGTGATTTTCTGTTGAAATCTGTATTATGTCAGTGACCTGAATTCTATTTAAAGCTTCTGTTTTAAGTGGATGGTTCTGACCTGACTTAGGTAGAAAAGTAAGGTGGCATTTAATTTCTGCTAGGTAGGGGTAATAGCCCAGCTTTCCCACTGAGTTCTCAACTTGAGCCAGGGGACTGCTCATCATGGCGAGGAAGAGGTAGGAGTCTCAATCCTCCATTGTCCTCCATTAACACTTTCCCAGAGCAGCCATGTCCTGTTCCCCTTGTAGCCTCCTCTGGCACAAGAGGGAGAGGTGGTTCGGGTGGGGGCAAAAGTCCAGACTCCTACCCTGTCTTCTCTCTCATAGCATTCTGGGGGGGTGGAGTGCATCTTTATCACCTAGTGAAAGTGAACATCTGTGTCTCCCACCCAGCCACTGGTGATTTGGGTGGGGGCGGGTAATTGTTTTTTCTCTGATGTTTGATTACAATGGCGTTATTTTCTGCAAATTCTCTAGCTTGCTGAGTTCCCCTTTCCTGGCTATTTAGTTACAGAGAAGAGAAAGTTGTTAGAGCTCTTTTGTCTGTGCCCATTGGCCTTTGCAGATAACTGACTTCCTCAGCCCAAGTTCTTCCAAAAAAAAAAAAAAAAAAAAAAAAAAAAAAACAAAACTGAAGCATTCAAAACCATGTTCATTTTTACTTCCAAAAGCCTCTGAGCAGTAGTCGTTCTACCATTTGTCACTTTACAGACTCTTCTTGACTTTGTTTTTACTATAGTGTCCAGGGTTTTTATTCTGGTAAGCATATTTTGCTTAACAAAATAGGGAAAAATGTATCTGTCATCCTAGAAGCAAAATTAATAATGGTATTTTTAAGTCAAAATTATTAAAATAGTGCCATTATATTTAAATATAATAATCTTAAAATTTAAGTCTTTAGAAGTGAAAAAGTTGATATTATCATTCCATATATATTTGAACCTTTTGAAGTTTTTTGGGTTATTTTAAATTAAATGGCATAAAAACTCACATTTTTCAAAAGCTTTTTGTATCTGATTTATATAACCTCACAAAGTATTTAAATTTTTTATTAGTTTTATGTATTTCATATAGAGTAGAAAGAAAACGCCATTTTTTGTTATTTGCATGAATAACGGCAATGAGAATAAAAGATTTTTGTCAGCATTCTCTAGTCTATTTTAGGAAGTGAAACACTCATCACTTCCACTTAAAATTATCTTGCAACTAATCAGGGTAAAAATTGGAAATCTATTATGGAACTGAGCCAAGTTTTCTTTTCATAGTTTCCCTCTGCTTGAAACCACATAAATCTACTCCCTACTTTCTCCTGCCACTATTCAATTATAGGTGTGTTGACTTTCCCATTTTAAAATGAGAAATAAGGAAAACACTGCCACTTTAACAAAAAAGTTCTTACTTCTTTAACTCAGCAATATGATATAAATAGGCTCATTTAATTTGATTCAATTTATAATAACTATAGCAACATTAGAAGATAAACTAAAGTTTTAGAATTCAAATCCAAATGAAAGAATAATATACAAAAATTGATTTACCCTTTAAGTAGGAACATGATTTCTACTTTTGTTTGCTATTTATTTGATACTTCAGTTCTTTGATCGGAACACAAAGATGTGTGTTTAACTTGATCACACATTTGAAAATAATTTCCAACTTGTTTTATGTGTGACTGGTAGAGTTTATTATGTACTTCTGAGAGTGAATCAAAGTCTTGAAAGCTAATAACCATAATAATAATGATTATGTCTTTGACTTATCATAGTAATCAAGGTATTGTTGGCATTACCACCACATATTATAAAGCAGAAAAAAAATCTACAAATGGATAGAGACCTACCATAGGGGAACATCTGACTCAGAACCTGCAGTGGAGTATAAATTACACATAACTCCCTTTTGGCAAGTTTCTTTGTGCCCCAGTTCCTCACACATACATGACTGCACATTTATGCCTAAACTGAGAACTCTCCAACTTTAAGAGTAGTTTTATTCTATTCCTTTTGCTGTTTGAATTTCCCATGTCATAGTTAGAAAGGAATTTAAACTGTTGTGGACTCAGAGTCCTCTTCTGTGAGTGGGTTGTGGGTGAGGAGAATTAGACGCAAGATGTGACTTGTTTTATTCCCTCAGTCTGTGACACTTATGAAACTGGGTAAAGGTAGGAATTTCTTTTTTTTTTAATTTATTAATTTTGTTTTTATGTGACTGAGAGTCTCACACACACACACACACACACACACACACACACACACACATAAAGATGATAGAGAGAGAGGACAGAGAGAGACAGAATCCCCAACAGAACTCTCATGCCACAATCCACCCTGAGTCTCAGCCAGCCTGGATCATGGGCACACGGGGCTGCTGGCCATGGTCCTGATATGCTAACCCAGGACATTTCCCATGTGGGTCCTGATACATCACAGCTGTGCCACCGCCTGGCCCCAAAGGTAAGTATTTTCAATCTCTTTAAAGGAAACAGTTTTTAACCATGTGAAAACTTTTACCTACTTACATGATGAATATTTTGTAACATCATTTTGATATCTTGAAATAAAAGTCATAGATACCATGACCAATCTGTACAAATATTTTTGCATTAATATAATTCTATACTAGTAAAATGATGAAGGAAAAACGGAAGGTCATTGAAACAAAAATAAAATCTGACAGGCAAATGTTGCAGAACAACTAAGAGTGAATTCTCAGTCTGGTGGTGATCTTATATTCCATATCATTTGTTTTGTCCTTTTTGGGGTAAACTTTTATGTGTCAGTATTTCTTAAACTGCATATCCTTAGCATGCAATAGGGAAATAAAATTTAAAATCCAGCTGAATAAGTTTTCATTAATATTTAAAAGTGCTTGGATCATAGATTTTTGTTGTTGCTGCTAAACTAAGAGAAATGCCTTCAAAAAACATTAAGGTGAGATTTTAATTTAGAAGTGTCCAAAATTTTCATTGTATAAAAAGTATAATGGCTTATAATGGCTCAACTTCTATGAGTTTTTGATGTTATGATGGGTTTATGTGATGCGAACACCATGGGATTCAGCGAGCATCTGTACACAGTAGTTCCTCATGGAATGTGTTGGATGATCCCTTCCCCATGCAAGTGCTCAAGATGCTTATAGAATTTTTTCACATCATTGAGAATTCTTCCATATTTTCTGGGATGGGATTCAAAATAACTCCATTTATCCAGTGTGCTCTTCTGTCCTCCAACACAAGAGGCCCATCTACTCTGAAACTCATTGCTTGGGAAAATTGAAGAAGAAGAAAATAGGAGGAGGAAAACAGGAAGAACAGGAAGAAAAGGGGAACAAGGAGAAGATGAGGAAATATAAATGTATGTACACCACTTCCAAAATTATTTCTGAAGATAACTGATACTAAAAAATGGTTGTGAGGCTGGACTGTGGCCCAGCAGTCAAATACACTACTCTGGGAAGTTGACACACATGGAAAGGTTCTGGGTCCATGTCTAAATACCTTCCTGAGTATGCAGGGCACGTGTGTATACCAGTGATCCAGGCTATTATTGAGATAATTCAAAAGATGTTAAATTAATTAAAATTGCTAATGAATAAAAACAGGTTGTACAACAGAAAATGTCTAGTTCAATTTCTTTCTTTTAAGACTTTTCCTTGTTTTTAGACTTTTGGAAATAGAAGAAAAGAGGTCAATAATATAAAGTGGTAAAAAATGCAATTAAGTAATATTAAGAAATACTATATTGATGCATGTACCTCACAACTCTCTCTCTCTGTATGAGGCAACCTCATGTTGCTAGACCAGAAAGTGCTTGTCAAGAAATATCAGACTGAAAAGAATTCATTAAGAGCACTCCTGACTAGAATTAGTTACATTCTGCAGCCAATTTTGCATTTTATTTTGTTCATAAAATATTGGTACAGAGACTGACAGGTAGTGTTTTGGTTCAGGGTGGCCAGTCATGGTTCTAGTTCCAGACCAGGCAGCTTGCTTTCTGGCTTTCTCTCTAGCTCTGCTCTCACTCTGTCCCACTCTGGACAAATTTAAATAAATAAATAAACAAATAAATATTTAAATTCTTTTTTTAAAGAATTATTTTATTGGGGTTGGCAGGTGGCGTGCCGTTTAAGGGTGCTGGACTCCCACATGGCCAACTGCGGTTCAAGTCCCAGACCTGGTGGCTTTCTCTCTCATGTTCCCTCTCTCTCTCTCTCCCCCTCTCTGGTTGAATTAAAAATAATTAAGTAAATAAATAAATAAAGTCAAATAAAATAATTCTTTAAAAAAGAATTATTTATTTTATTCTAATTTGACCAGAAAGGGACAAAGAGGGGAAGAGAGAGAGAGCTGGAAAGATAAGAGAACTGGCAAGCCACCAGGTCCAGAACTAGAACCCTCATTGGCCATGTGGGAAGTCCAGCACCCTTAGCCACCATGCTACCTTCTGGCCCAAATAAAATAATTCCTTAAGAAAATGTTAGTCACACAATTTTCTGAGATACATAATACTTTTTTTTTTTTGCATTTAATTACTGTACATCTTTACAGTGTACAACATGGTTTTTCCTAGCATGAATACAGTGCATATTAGTCAAGTCAAAGACATTACCATATACGTTATCATCAACAGATAACTTTTCACTTTCGTACCTATTAAATTTTTTGTTTTTTTTTTCCCTAATACCCTCCATCCCACCCTCTGCTTTTACACTCTTAAGAAAAAAAAAAAAAAAGGATTTTTCACCCCCAAAAGCTTATGAACAAATAAGTTTAGAAAACGTAGAATGTTAAACATTTTTCAGGCATCATGTTTTTCATCATAAGTTTGGGTACGTTCACATTCAATCCATACTTGTACTTCTTTCTTTCTCTTTTTTAATCAGCTGGCTATGTCAAGTTTCTGCACTCTTGTTTGCTACAACAATCATACATGACTATATGAGGTTAGGGAAGTATTTGATTCATTTTACTAATACATCAACTATGGATGTATTGTACTCACCAAATATTCACTAAATACATGCTGGATTTATAGTAATTCGGGAAACCTCAAATTCAGCATCTTTGTGTTGTTATCTAGGAGTCCATGCTAACTGTTCCCTCCTAACATGTGCTCCACGTGACTCAGGTCATTAAAATCAAAGATATCTAGGTGAGATGATAGACATATTAACAAATATTAGAGAATATTGCAGTGGAAAGAGACAGCAAATGTTTTAACATAAATACAGAGATTCTCTCAGTAAGATTCCATCGTCTTTTCCTTCACTATCTTACAAACACTTACATACTAGAACTTAGTTATGGTACCATGTCAAGGGAGAGTGGCTGAGAGAATTAAAGAAGACATTTGGCAGATTGTTAGCACTTCCTTCTTTTATTGCACTTTCTTTCTTTCACTAACTTTGCAATTATAAGAAAGCTAAATATCTTGATTATAGAGCAATATTTACTTTTGGCGAGTGCTACGTGTACATTTTATTCTTGATTTTTTTTTTTTGTTGTTCAGCATTTTTATAACACTTTTTCCTTGAGGAATTCAAGGTATTATACAAAATTAGTAAGTCTCACAACATCCCTGCAGTATAGTGTTGTGGTGATATACACGTGTGTACACAACTAGATAAACCATTCCCCTGAGATTTTCTCTTTATAATTCCTTGGTATTATTTTTATCTTTCTCTTTCTTCTCTCCACAGTTTTTTTTTTTTTTTTCTTTTTCAATCTCTGAATGTGAGGGAAACCCTAGGTCCTGAAAGACCCATAATCTCCAAATAGCCACCCCTAATTCTTAATCTCACTAGTATTTTACCTTTGATATTTTTTTTCTTTTTTGCTATAACCAAGTTTTGTATCCTATGAGTCCCACTGTAGTTTCAGCAGAATTATGCCTGCCACACACACACACACAAAAAAAAAAAAATGGAATAAGTGAATTTAGCCACCTCAATTCATTGCTACTAATCAAGTAATACTATGTCTCCAAATTCTGTGGAGGCTATTAAATTGCCAGGGAAGACTGTATACCTGTGTGAAGAGGTTTTTGTTTGTTTGTTTTTCCTGTGTTTTATTACCTTACTTCCCTTTCTGCATTGCTTTATTCATGTTACTGATTAAGATGATCACAATACTGGGGTTCTACAAAGCCTCTTTTTTAAATTATTTATTATTTTTTATTATCATCATATTCTTCTTTATATTACATTGAATTACATATAACTTTACAGTGTATTACATTGCTTTTTCAAAAGGGAATGCCATGCATGTCAGTCAGTACAGAGACATTAATCTCCCCACTTCAACATTCAATATCTTTTCTATGTTTTTCCCAATCATTATTATTATTATTCTAATTATTTTTTAAAACAGTCAATTGCTATTTCTCATTTTGCTTGTACAAATACTTTGCCCATCATGAAATACTTCTCAGACAAGTCCAGTTGAGAATACTATACATGTCAACATCAACAGTTAATAAGCCATATCTGTTTCTCACTAACGTCCTGAGTTTCTATTGTTCACTTGTTATCTTTCTCTATCCTCTTCTCTTCACTTCCCCCATTCCACACTGTCCTATTCTCATTAAGTACCTTCACTGCTTTTATGCCCTCCAATTTTTTGCTCTCTATTATAGAGTGCTGATAGTCGGTATATATTGAGTGGATGCATACAATATCTTTCTTTCATAGCCTGGCTTACTTCACTCAGCAATATATCCTCCCTATCTGACCACTTTCTATCAAATTCCAGGGTCTTGTTATTTTTTATGGCTGAGTAGTATTCTGTAGAGTATATATACCACACTTTTCCAATCCATTCATCAGTTTGTGGACATTTAGGTTGGTTCCATGTCTTGGCAATTGTGAATAATGCTGCAATAAACATTAATGTGCAAGCACTTTTCTGACTGAGCGTTCTCCTGTCTTTTGGGTAAATACCCAGAAGTGGGATTGCTGGATCAAATGGTAGTGAGTACACAAGTGTCCAGAATCTATGGGACACAGCAAAAGCAGTCATAAGAGGGAAATTCATAGCAATTAGTGCACATAAGAAAAGGATAGAAAGATGGCAAGTAGATAACTTATCATCATGCCTCAGAGAATTGGAAAAACAACAACAAACAAACCCCCAAAATGCCAGGCAAAAAGAAATAATAAAGGTTCGAGCAGAAATAAATGAAATAGAAAATAAACGAACCATACAGAAAATAAATGAAAGCAAAAGCTGGTTCTTTGAAAAGATTAACAAGATGGACACAACATTGGCTAGACTGATCAAGAAGAAGAAAGAAAGAAACCAGATTAATCAAATATGTGATGAAACAGGCAATATTACCACAGACATAGCAGAAATACAAAATATCATTAGAGGATACTATGAGCAACTTTACGCCAACAAACAAGATGACCTGGAGGAGATGGACAAATTCCTGGATGCATGTAATCTACCAAGATTGGATCAGGAAGATATAGAGAACCTGAGTAGACCCATAACAAGTCAGGAGATTGAATCAGTAATAAATAACCTCCCAACAAAGAAAAGCCCAGGCCCAGATGGCTTCACTTGTGAATTCTACAAAACTTTTAAGGAAGAGTTAACCCCTATCCTACTAAAATTATTTCTAAAGATTCAAAAGGAAGGAAACCTTCCAAATTCATTTTATGAAACCTCCATCATCCTCATCCCCAAAACAGATAAAGATATGACAAAAAAGGAAAACTACAAATCCTCTTGAATCAGTAGTATCCCTTTTGCCAAATAAGCAAAAACAATCACTTTTTATTAATCATATTGACAGTCAAATTGGCATGCTACAAATTATATTCACCATTATTTTTCTCATGCATTCTCTTTGCACAAAAATTGAAGCCCCTTGTCTCCACTGTCAATACCTTACCACTAATACATATACGGTTTATTTGCTCTTATCTGTGTTGTTTATTTATATAATTTTAGATTGTAAATATAAATAATTGTAATTATTATATCTAATGAAGTCAGTTCACATACTGGAAAACAATAATGACATTCAAATAAAGAAAAGATAAGGATATGTAAAAATAGTTTTATAGTTTATGTGAAACTTCACGAAGTTACTCAGAATATAAAGTTAAAAATACATGTTATGGGCCAGCAGGTGATCAAGTTGCTAAATCCCATATGCCCTACGCTGTGATTTGAGTCCTGGCCAAGTGATCTGAAAGACATTCTGGTTATATGTGCCTGTGTGCCCAAAATCACAAGAACAGAATGGAAGAGAAGGGATTGTAGTGTGGCCATATTCCTAGGGAAGAGGGTGTGATTTCTCACTTTCCCTCTTCCCCGTCTCTCTCTGTCTCTCTCTTGTGAGCACACATGCCCTACAGCAAAAATCTTTTTATAAAAGTTGTAATGTGAGTAAAAATGTTGCAAAGGAAGTCTGCTGGCAATCTGATACTGGCACTTATATTCATAATTTCATATGTCTCTCTAGTCAATTAAGTTTATGAAATGCAGATACTCCTCGGATTTTCTGTCTTCAACCTTTTGAAAATCAGTTAACTTGACAAATATCATGACATCATCTAAATGGAGCCTAATGAATAAGTAGTTAATTACATCATGTAGTAATTAAGTATAAATAGAAAAGAAAATTGGATACAGATTTATTTGCATTGTGTGTTCTTGAATTTAGTATACTGTGATAGAAGAAGAAATAACTCTCTGAGTATGGAATGATTAATTTGAGTGTTTGTTTTGATCATAAGACCCATAATACTCCAAATAACAAATATATTTTCAAAATAGACTCATCAAAATTCAGAATTATGTGTGCATGTGTGTGTGTGTGTGTGTGAGAGAGAGAGAGAGAGAAAAAAGTATACGTAATTATATTTTATAAGAAACACAAATTTAATATTCATCTTTCCTAAAAATAATACCTGCTGATGGAACCAGCAGTTGGTTGGCATAATGGCTGTGTCACTGGAGTCCCACGTAGACGACCGTGATTTGAGTCCCGGACCCAGTGGCTTAAACTCACGCTGGGTGCGTGTGCATGTGTGCCCAAGATCCCGAGAGGAGAATGGAGGAGAAGGGATTGCAGCATGGCCATCCCCCCGGGGGATGATTTCTCACTTTCTGTCTCTCTGTCTCTCTCTGTCTTTTTGGACCATGCATGCTCCCTATAGCAAAAACCTCTCCAAATAGAAAATAGTACCTGCTGAATGCTACAGATGCTGTCCTGAGAAACTTACAGAGGAAGTGTAATGTAAGTCAGGAAGGGTACAATCAAATCTAGCCACTTATTAGTCAAGCTCACACACAATTGCATGTAACATTAAAAAAGATGAGCATTTAAAATTAATGTTAAAAGAGACTTTATTTAAAAACAAAAAACAAGTGTTTGAACCAAAACTTAAAAGAATATAAAAATGGATTTTTCAAAAACAAACAAGAAAATTTCTTGTGAATTGGCTTCCTACAGAGAGTGATATAGCCTAGGAAAATTTAGAGTATATATTTTTTATCTGTTAAATGCTATAACTTTTATTATCTAGATAGAATACAAATCCATAAAGGAAACTGTGTGTGTGTGTGAGCATATGTGTGTATGTGTGAAGAATGTGCCACACAGTTATAAAACCCCACTGTGCTGCATCTTTTAACAGTGACTGGTTTGAAGTACCCTAGGAGTCACACTGATACCACCTAATCTACCAATGTTCAAAACAATTTTCAATTCATCGATTCCTTGCCTAAGAAAGAAAAGTCAAAGTATCCACTTTCCTACGTAGAACAAAATAAAAATCAAGGAACTCTGTAGGAGGGAAACTTTTTGTGTTGACAGTTCTAGGGCATGCTTGATTTTCCTTCAACCTTTAATAAGAACAGATCCAGTAACGTGTGTCAGCTGTAACTCAGCTAATTAAATGATTTAATCCTACAGCCTCATAAATCAATATTCAGGAAATGTTAGATTATGTTTGAGAAATCTATTCATAAACTCAATTTATATTTTGCTCTCAAAGTAAAATGAACTCTTTTTTGCTTTTGAAAGTCTGCATGCTAAAAAGTGATGGGGCTTTGGACAAAAATCACTAATGTTAAGCAGGTCTAGACACTGAATATTTTCTTTGCCAGTAGGATGTTGAATTTATTTTGTCTGAAAAAATCTGAATACCAAGGTTTTTAACCTGTTTCATAAAAGCGTTAATAAAAACATAGATGAGAGATGGCAAATTTTCTGTAAAGTACCAGATAGTAATAGTTAGACTTTGTGAGCCAGGAGACAAATTAAAGTAAGTATGTAAGATAATACCAAAAGTTGAGTCAGGTAAAATATAAAGGCTACTTTTATAATGTACAACATCATAAAAGTGGATATTGCAGGTATTAAATGTACTAAAGACAGAAAATATAAATGGATAAAAATGGGAAACACACACATATATATTTATACTATTTAATAAGAAAGAACATGAATTTCTTCTTTCCCATTTTATATATAGATATAGATATAGATAGATAGATAGATAGATAAGCCATCCTTAGCAAATTATCTCTAGATTTAACTACTCAGACCATGTTTTTATGCATTTTTTTTTGCATTGGTATTACTAGTTTTACACAGTTGCAATACTTATCTATTTGGAAAATTAACATTCAGAGACTTAATTATTTTCCCTCTTATATAAAATTGAACATCCTTCTCTTCTTTCTCTGTCTCTCTTCCTCGTTCTTTCCATACGGATGTACACATATTTTAACATATCTATATACATACATGTTGTTTCATTCTGTGTTTGTTTTTCTGCATTTATCAAATCTGAAAATGTAAATCATGTCAATATTTAGGCTTTACAGGTAATATTTACTTCTTGTTCTAATTTTGATGACTAGTTCCATGGTTCCTCATTTCCCAGCTCCGATTTTCTTTATCGTGGTCTGACTTTTTCTCTACTGTGATCTGATTAAACATCATGAAGACAGAAATCATTGCTGAAGTAAATGCTGTTTTAATGTTTGACATTATTAGGGAATATCATAAGAAAAAAATGTCACCATCATTTTTAACATTTACTGTTCAAAATACATTTTGTATATTTTATATATTATTAAAAAATAAGTAGTCCTCGGTGCTTAAATCATTATCTTGATTTGAATTACTTAGATATTTTTGATATTTTGAGGCCCACCTAATCTTTCAACACTTCATTGAGACTGAGGTTTGTTACCCTTCTCATTCACTGAAGCCACATGAAAGATTTAGAACAGGTATGGTCTATGACCCAAATTAAAAAACATTTAAATTTGCCAGTTGAATGATCTTCAGGGTTTTAGCATTTTTTATTCAGTGTAGTTGTCTCAATTAAATTTGAAATTATACAGTAGATGAAAAGAAGCTTTTAAAACATTCAATATATTTGAAAGAATTGGCATTGTAAGATTAATTGCTTAGGAAACTTTGTGAACAATTAGCTTTACTAAACAAGGTTTCTCTATAGAAATATTTTTAAATTACTTGAAAACTATGCTTTCTGAAACTTTGGGCTGAAAAACATTTAATTGGAATTATAATTCAAACAATTAAATTTGTTTTGGTCAGATTGATGCTGACCACAGGAAAAGTGTTTATGAAAAGGGTTTTTCTAACTCATTACCTTACCCTTTCTGTTTACATTTAATAAGATGTGTATTTTCTATTTCTTTTTTTTTTTATTCAAGGCCCAATTTAAAACAACACCTTCACAAAATTTTTACTTAGATAACTTAATCCTCTCTTTTCCTTAAGATTCTAAACATCAGTTTTATTTTATAATAGACTGTAATATTGTTTAAAACAAGAGTGCATATTTGTTCCTGTCTTTTGCTTGACTTACTGTAGAGGAAGCACCACATACTCTCTAGTCTTTTTTTCCCTTTCTTTTGTGTGGTAGTGATGTATTTCTCACTATTTTAGAAAAACAAACAAACATAAAAAAACAGCATCTAGCCTGTGTGAACCACTAACCGTGCTCAATATGGTTTGTGAAGAAGAACATCTACACATAGAAAGTGCTTTGTAAATTAGTTATTAGAGGAGTATGGAAGTTGAAGAAATGAATGAAAAAAATTTAAATTTTAAAATAAGGTTAAAACTATGCAGGTTGGAGGCAATATTTAGAAGAAATATAAATAATAGGTTGATCCTGTATAAACTAGATGTTTGGAGATGAGGAAGCAACTTACTATCTTTTCAGAAGAATAGGCCAAGAAATCTAAAAAGATACAAGATTGTTTAATTAGGCTGCAGGGAGAGAGGCCTGCCCATGAGCACTGGAAGTGCCTTGGTCTGGGCTCTAGGACTTACTCTTGCTCACCCGTCAACCCCACCTAAGTGAATCCCATTACAGCTTAATTCACGGCATTGCTCACTCTATAGAAGGGATGTTTTTAAGGCTTCTTAAGTATTTGGTTGTCTAGTTAGCATCTTCATTGAACAATGTAAAAGGCATTTCAAATTTTACATCTTAGAGTCATCAAGTAACATAGTGATTACGGCACTGGACTCCCATGTGGTCGACCATGGTTTGAGTCCCAGACCCAGCAGCATGAAAATAACTCAGGGTATTTATATGTATGTGCCCAAAATCCCAAGAGGATAAGAGAGGAGAAGGGATTGCAGAGTGGCCATCCCCACTGGGAAGTGATTTCTCACTTACCTTCTCCCTGGATCAGCCAAAAAAAAATATTCCTTCCTTGTTCTTCCACATCAAAATTGACAACTCCGTTTTCCAATTGTCAGATTAAAAATTACCTATTTTTGACACTGAGTGCCTAATCCATCAGCAGATCCTGTATTCCCTCCCTCATGATCTTCACTACCCGAGTGAGGCTAAGACATTGCCATGGGCTGAGTTGTGCCCCTCCCTCCCATTCCCTTCACCATATTCATAAGTTGCAGTACTAACCCCCTGTACAGAATGTGACTGTATTTTTGACAAAACCTTTCTAAAATTGTGATTAGGTTAACATGAGGTCACTAGGGAGGTTTTAATCCCATATGACTGGTGTCCTTTATAAGAAGAGGAGATGAGGACACAGAGATACCAGAAATATTGGAGCACAGAGAAAAGACCACGTGAGAGTACTGCAACACAGTGTCGACGGAAATAATTAAGCTCTATACAAGTAATAATTAATGCAGTTTATTCTAAACATGAGATTGAGTGGCTTTAGGCCTGGAGAAAGAAAAAGTTTTTCTCAGGATGCTGAGATACAGTGGTTTCTTTTATTTAGATCCAAGATCAGGAGAGTTGTCAAACAGCATAAAGAGTCTTTTATATAAGTATGGTGGAACATCTGGAAGTGGGACTTGTAGGTTATAGGTGAGTTTGAAATTCTTAGATTAGTAATTGGCTAAAGAAAACAAAAGTTTGATCCTGAAAAAAAAGCAATCAATGATGTTTGTGCTTTACTCAAAGAGAGAAAAATGCTTCCCTGCATTATAAAAACACTATTCCAGGGACATAATGTAGCAACTCACTATCAATGGAACAGATTGGTTTGTTAATGTTTGTAGGCCTCTGTTAATGTTTTAAGGCATGACTCTCCCAGCGTCTGTGGAAAGAACACTGGAATACAAAACAGTAGTCAGAATTCTGTCCTCATCAGCAACCATCTGTGAGCCAAGGAGAAAGATCTCAGAGGGAACAAACATGCAGACACCTTCATCTTAGATTTCTAATCTTCAGAATTCTAAGAAAATAATTTTGGTTTGTTTAAGCCATGTAGACTGTGATACTCTATTATGGCAGCCCTAGCAAACTTATGCACACCAGCATCTCCCACACATACGGTTGAAATTTGATCTTTGTGCTTCTACTATGGCCTCCTTCCCACTACTCAACACAAAATATCTAGAGTTTATTGTTTAACAACAACTTTTTCCCTGGGATTCTTCTTTTCAAGGAAGCCCAATTATTTCTTCTCTCACTGAGGATAAAACATGCAGTTCACAACCTTATCCTATTGGGGTCTACAATATATCTTAAAACTGCTTCTCTGATCTCAGCTCCTTCCACATTCCCCTCCTCTCTCTATCAAGCTGCCTTAGATGCGCCACCATCCACTTAACAGACCCAGCATGCTCCTGCCTCAGGACCTTTGCACATATGCTTCTGTCTTGTCTTTCCTCACAATTTTTCATATCCTGTAATTTAAACTTCTGTTACATCTCTATTCCAATATAACTGTAGCAGAGAGGTCTCTCTTGACAAATCTCTTTAATAACTCTTTTCTTTTTTGTTTTAATTCAGAGAGATTTTTTTTTGCTATAGGGCATGTGCACTCACCAGAGACATAGAGACAGAAAGTGAGAAACCTACCCCCCAAGGCGGATGGCCATGCCACAATCCCTTCTTCTCCATTCTCCCCTTCGGATCTTGGACACACACGCACGCCCAGAGTGAGTTTAAGCCACTGGGTCTGGAAACTGAACCACTGTCGACTATGTGGAAGTCCAGTGATGTAACCATTACTCCATCTGCTGTCCTAATAACCCTCTTTTGACATCTTCACATTTTATATTCCTTCTTCCTATTTAATTTCCTTTAGAGTATATATTTATTAGTTTATGTGCCTCTTGGCTTTTGTCTATGACTAAAACTTGAAGCTATGTAAGAGCAGGAAAAATGTTTATTTTTCAATGATACATTTCCAAAGTTTAGAATAATTTATGACACATGTTTGACACTCAATAAATATTTATTAAATGTGTAATAAACCCAATGTCTTCAGACTAGTAATCCAAATAGATCATCTATTTATCCAGTTGTTTATCCCAGTTCTATTTACTGTTTCCTGCCTTTACTTTATTTGTCAGATTACGTAACCATTTTCTTCATTCCTTTTCTGTCTAGTTGATTATTTACTTATTTCAATTTACCAGAGGACATATGCAGTCATCAGAGGGGAGGTGAAGAGAGAGGAAGAGGGAGAAAACACTCTCCGATAAAGCATGTCCATGCTGCAATCCTGTCTCCTTCATCTCTCCATCCTGCAGGATGCATGCACTCACGTGTAGGAAGTTCTTCAAACTGCCAAGGCCAAGATTCAAACCATGTGTCCCGCCACATGGGATCTGGCTCCCTTAACCACTGGGGCACCAGGCCAGTCCTCCTCCCATTTCTCATCTATTTTTCATTGTAGAATTGAGTTTCATGCTTTTTCACAGTTGTCTTTTCTTTTGTCCCAATTTAGAACCTGTCCCTCACATGGTTTGTCTGCTCTGCCGTAATTCCTCCTAACTGCAAGAGATGATTTTGATTCTTATGAATTTAACATCAAAATGTATTTTGTAATCATTTCAGTACCTAAGAGAATTTGTGGATATTTGTTTTGTTTTGTTTGCTACTTGTGTTGCTGTTATTGCATAGCTTGCTTGCTTTTGTTTTCTACAAAAATGACCAAAGTATTAGCTGGGAAAGAAAATGTACAGGGACCAGAGATCACTAACCAAAACAGAGCATGTGTCTTTTTTCTCTTCATCCAATATACCTTATCCTTCAAACGTTTCAATGTCCTCATGCTATTTCCTCGCTCAAGATTGTTTCCAATATCTATCACTTTGGGAACATGTCTCCTCGCTCATATTTAGCATGTGTAAAAGGGAAAATAAAAGTGCTACCATTCAAAGGCTGCATGTAGTCCTAGGAAGAAATCAGAGAGATGATTATTTAGCTTAAAGATAACAATTGTGAAACATTTGGTGTAAATAAGTATACCATGCCATGTAGATCTGACCTGAGGCTGACACCTATTTCCTGTTTATATTTCAATATCCCCTGAAATTGGGATTTTATTACAAAACAAAAGCAGAACTTGGGAATGTACTTTTGTTGAAAATTAAATTCTTAGCTTGTCAAAAGTAGCAAATCTTCTGCTAGCCTTTATGTATTATTATCGTATGCTTTCATAATAAGAAATATGATTCATTTTTATCTAATTTATTTGGATTCACATTTCAAATACTGTCATATCATTGCAGCTGCATTATTAACACTGAGTTTTACACATGAAGGGGAAAAGGAAAACAGCTTGTACATGCAGCATGTTTAAAATATACCTCGAAAGTTGATACTGAAATTCAAATGAAAAATTCAGAAACATCAGACATTAAATGACAAATGAGTTCTATAATTAACTACTACAAAATTTTAACAATGATAGTAGATAAAACATTATACTATTCCTAAGAAATTTACTCCTAAGATAATGCAGAGCATAGTTTAATTATGCATTGCATTAGTTTCCTATTGCTACTCTAAGAAATCACCACAGGGACCAGTAGATGGTGTAATGGCTCCCATGTCGTCGCCTGCGGTTCATGCTCTGGACCCAGCGACTTAAACTCATGCCAGGCATGTGTGCATGCATGCCCAAGATCTTGAGAGGGGAGTGGAGGAGAAGGGACTGCAGCATGGCCATCCCCTCAGTGGGTGATTTCTCACTTTTTTTCTCTCTGTTTCTGTCTTTCCAATGAGCACATGCACTTTATAGCAAAAACCTCTCTTAAAAAAAAAAAAAAAAAAAAAAAAAAAAAAAAAAAAAAAAAAGAAATCTCACAAATTTAAGGGTTTATAAGTCAACCAAATTTATGAAGGTTGGAAGTAGAAAATGAAGCTGTCAGGGATGCATTCTTTCTGGGGACTTCAGGGAACAACCTGTTTCCTTATCTTTTTCAGCTTTTGGAATTTGCTTTTAAGGTCCCTCACATCACTCCAATTTTTTCTTTTAATCATTTTTTTCTTAATGTGCCTGCAAGTGCACTTGTAACAGTGAAAAAGGGAGAGAGAGAGAGAGTACACTTCACAGGGTCTGGTCTGAGCACAATTCCCTTTCTTCGTTTCTCCAGCTTTTCAGACGTCAAGTATGTTTCAGGGTACCAGGCGAGGATTCAGACCAGGGCTATCATGTGGGATCCAAATTCCTTTTGAGCAGCAAATTACATTGTACTGTGTAACCAGTCCCTCCAACTTCTGAGTCTCACCTCCTACAACTCTGATCCTTCTACTCCCCTCTTACATGAATCCTTGTGATTATATTAGGCCCATTTCAATAATACAGGATAACCTTCCAATCTTATATCCATAACTTAATTACATCTGCAAACCTGTTTACATTTAAGGTCATAGATTGACAGGTTCCAGGGAGAAAGATGTGGACATCATGGAAAAGATGAATAAAAGTAAGAAATATAGACACACGTTTTCCTACGTGGGCATGTATGTATATCAAGTTGCTCAATAAAGCATTAGCTGCAAGTAGTTGAGTCAGTTGCGTTTTGTAGCCCTAATTGATAAAAAATCCAAGCACAGATAACCTCTGTTTCAAAGTTTGCATTCTGTACTGTTCTCAGAATAAGCTAGTCCGTAACTGATTTTGTTTTCTTTCTTTTTTTCTTTTTCTTTTCTTTTTTTTTTTTTTTTTTTCCATTGCCTCTGCCAGTCACAGTGACACTTTCCTTGTCTGTGCCGGGAAAATGTCAGTGTTGCATGCTTGGCACTTGGGGAGTCAGACACATTGGTCACTGTCTGATATTGATTTAATATCACTGTATCAGAGCTCGTGATATATATCGGCCTCTATATTTCAACACATCACCATGTTAAAGCTACTTCAACCATCTTGTCATTTCCATTTTTCACACTTTTTCATTTGTTTGTTATTTTGACAATCATCTGCCACAACACATACCGATAGGTAATACTGTAAGAAAATATCAAAAACTTTGTGCCATAGATAAAATCACTTTAAAATAATCGTGATCCAGGAGTATTTCAAACTCATTTATTTAATAAACTTTCCTTAAATTATTATACTAGTTTTTATTTTCTCTTTCTATATTTAACTAAGACAGGAGCTCTTTAAACCCTGATACCGGTATTTCTTCCCTTCAGTCCATTTTATATTTATTTAAAAGAATCTTGATTTGGAAAACCACACTGAAGCTGATTCTTCTTTGCCCATTTGTTTACATATCAACAGTGGCTGCTTTTACACTGTAATGGCAAAGTTGAATAGTTTCAACAGACACTCTATCGACAAAGCCTAAAACACTTATTTTCTGGCTTTTCTGACCCTGGTATTAAAGGATATTGTCAGTGCCTCAATCAGCAAAGCATATTCATTTTAGATACACACATATACATATGTATGCATGTGTGTGTGTGTGTATGTCTTATTATCTGATGCTAATTTAATCTTAGTTTGTACAACCATTTAAAATCAAGTAATTAAAACACTTCAATAGATTTTAAAATGTTTATCTACGTTGTCAGTTGTACACATTTTTTAATCTATTCCTACATGCACTTCAGCAATTTATTAGAATGTTTTTGCAATTTGTATATTTATTCCATGAGGGAGATACAGAGACAGAGATGCAGTACCCTGAACATGGTCTCAACCTCATCATCTACCCCCAGCTTCAGTCAGATGAGATCACGGGCACACGTGTGCACAACCTATTCCTGAGATTTCTGGACAAAACTGGAATTCTTCTCATGAGGATCAGCCTCTCAGAATGTTACGTTATCATCACACGGTCACCTGGTCTTCGTTATTGTCATTTTAATTGAAGATCTACCATGAACCCCCAGGATTTAACTGAGAAAAGAGAATACTTTCAGATCTCTCTCTTTTGTTTTCATCCTTCATATTATTCAGCCTTGTGATTCTTCTAGTCTGTGTGTGTGAGTGTGTGTATGGTATAAGGACACATTTTATTCATTACTCCTCATTTCCATTGCTACTCATCAGGTCAAAACTAATGTCATCTTCCAATCATACTATTACCCATCCATTCCGTGTTGCTATCTCACTACAATTTTTATAAAATCCAATATAAATTAAAATTTGAATTTGATGTGTCCTCTTCCATTTGCTTAAAACTCTTGACTGGTTCTCATTGTTTGTAAGACAGAATACAAAATGATTAGGGTAATCTAAAGCCTCTGAATCTGAAAATACATTTTGTTGGGAACCAGCAGTTAGCGTAATGGCTATGTTGCTGAACTCCCACGCAGTCGACTGTGGTTCGTGTCCCGGACCTGGAGACTAGAAACTCATGCCGGGCACGTGTGCGTGTGTGCCCAAGATCCCGAGAGGAGAATGGAGGAGAAGGGATTGCGGCATGGCCATCCCCCCTGGGGGGTGATTTCTCACTTTCTGTCTCTATGTCTCTCTCTGTCTGTCTGCCGAGCGCACACGCCTTATAGCAAAAACCTCTCCAAAAAATAAATACATTTTTGTCTACTCCATGTCATTCTTCCTTTGCTCACTGTGGTCAAAACGGAGTGCCCATCTATTATTTCCTAGAGTAGTAGAGCTTTCTTTCTATTAGTGCTTTAGGTCTGAGATTAAATTTCAATGAGGAAAAAGTGCTTCCTTTCATCACCCCAAATATACAATCTCAATGTATTGATGTTTCTTATAACATTTTATTCTTTTCCTTCACATCACTTAAAATAGTTTGTAATAGTATTTGTATGTATGTGTTTCCTTATTCCATGTAAATATTCCTTAAAAAATGACAGTTTAGCTAGAAGGAAATTGGGTCTTAACTGATTTATCTTCCACTCCATGACAGGAACTAGCAAAAGTTGTGGCATCTGACTAAAAATAATTGTTGAATATTTCTTTAACTTGTTATAGTTACCTATATTATGCTATTACTACTTTATCCTTAGTATTTTGAAAATAAATTTTATTCTCCAGAAAAGGTATCTTTTCTCTTTTTGTGATTAGTTTTCTGCTTAGCTATTTTTTAAATGTTTTTATTTTAATTAATTAATTAATTTACATTCATTCACTGAGCATTGTCACAGCATACAAAATGTGATTTCCCATCCAGAATATACTGCATAGTGGCTTAATCATACATGTTATCATCAGTAGTTTTCCATTTCTAGTTATATATATATATATATATATATGTGTATATATATATATATATATATATATGTATGTATATATATATGTATGTATTTCCCCTATTTCTCACCCTCTGCCATTTCCCACCCTCCTTCCATACTACCTCAGGTGTCTACAGCTGTTTACCATTCCTTCCCCACCCCCACATTTTATTGATTCACAAGATTTCTTAAATAATCTAACTACTTTCAATAACAAGTTCAGCTGGTATTTTCTGCTTAGCTTTTAAGATGGTCCTCTTATCCCGTCTGCCTACATTGGAAATGGTTACTATGATTTGGTTACATTTATCTGCATTTCTTTTTTTAAATACATTTTATTTTATTTTTTTAATATACATTCAATCACTATACACCACTTAGCTTACAAAGTGAATTTTCCAGCATTAATACATTTCACACCAGGCCAGTTGGGGATCCTATACACAACATCATCAACATATAATAGTCCATTTCATTAACCCATAAATGTCTTGTCTCTCTATTTTTCTCCTAAATGTCTTTCCTCACACTCTCCTTCTCCCACCCTCTTCCCACACTGTATCTGGTATCTATAACCATTTATCTGTATTTCTCAATTAACTTAGTACTAATTCATTTGACATATATATGTTCAGCAGGCATGTATCATAAGCTAAGATTATATTTATACTTTGTTCTTACTGAAGTGCATGAAGCCATATATTCAACAAATGAGATGATTTTTCAATTGAGTTTTTAGAAAAATAGCAAAAACAAGTAGTCTATTGGAGAGTAACATTCAGATCAGACATATCTTACTCTAATTCATGCATTGACTAGACAGTACAAATTAGCTAGTCATTTCTAAAAGAGAGGAAAGATAAGAAATAGGTACTCTCAGTTTGGAATGATCACTCAGAACATTTTTTATTTATTTATTTTTTAAATAAGAATTGCTCTGGGGCCAGCAAATGTCTCATCAGTTACACCCCTGGACTCCCACATGGCTTAGCATGGTTCCAGCCTCGAACCCGGTGGCTTGTACCAGGCACATGTGTGTGCGTATGGGAGATCCTAAGAGAAGAATGGAGGAGGAGGGACTTTGGCATAGTCATCCCCGAGGGTGTGATTTCTCACTCTCCCTCTCATTGCCTTTGTCTGCCCCTCTCTCTGGCCATTGCATGCACCATAAGGCAAAAAAACTCTTACAAGAAAAAAAGAGTTGCTATAATACTTATAGAAATAAACAAGGTATATTTAATAATTTAATCATTGCACAGTGATTCATTCTGGACAAAAAAAGAAAAAATAAAAGAAAAGTAAAATACCATGAAAAATAAATCATAGGTTTTGCTGCATTCTACATAACAAATAATGGCATTTTATGACTCATATTTGTTTTATGATGGTATATTCAAGATGTACTCTGCTAGAGCAAATATTTGTATTTGTTATGTGTGCTATTAACTGGAACAGAGTCAGTATTTAATATATTGCTGTTGAATTATTAGGTCAATGTTAACTTTTTTTGGGGGGGAGGGAGGTTTTTGCTATAGGGCACATGTCCTCGCTGGAAAGACCGAGAGAGACAGAGGACAAAAAGCGAGAAATCACCCCCTAGGGGGGATGGCCACACTGCAATCCTTTCTCCTCCATTCTCCTCTCGGGATCTTGGGCCTGCACGCACACGTGCCCGGCGTGAGTTTAAGCCATGGCGTCCGGGACTCGAACCACAGTCGACTACGTGAGAGTTCAGTGACATAGCCATTACGCTAACTGCTGATCCCAGGTTAATGTTAACTTTGTCAGATATAATATTGTGTCTCTTTCATAGAAATAACTTTTTTAATTGTCAGAAAAATTAAGACTCAAAAAGTTCAATGAACAAACAAATTTTTTCCCCAATTATATATCCATCACACTTTTTTCTTATATAAACTAGTTACAATTTTAGGTAAACATAAAACAAACAAATATGATTTATAAGCCTGTGACAGTTACATTGGATTCCTTTATTTCTACAAAGTAAAGAGGGCTTGAGTGCATTTATATGAACTAAAGTTTCAATAAGCTCAGTGTCAACTTTTCTAGAAATATAAACTTTGAAGAGTGTTTTCCTCCCTTTTTTGTTCATTGCACTTTCATATCTTCATCCAGATCTGGGATACCTGAGGACAATGAAGAGGCCTTGGGAACATTGTCACTGTATTTTAAATATTTTGCTGAATCCCTGAAGCATTTCAAGAGAAATTCTTACTCACACAAGTGCTATAAATAAGCTCTGTCTGCCTATAAAGTGCCAATATGAATCACTGAACAGTAAAAAAGATGAATGTTTTGTTTGTATGATACCTATCTCACCAGTTTTGAAGAGCAGAAAAAAAATGTTCTGCTGGTCTCAGATTCGATTAATTCCCCATTAATGATCCAGAAAGAATTCAAATGACAGAAGCCATTAAAAATTTGACCACTTTTTGCTGAGGTGAGGATAAGGTGGAATTTTAAAAGTCCAACACAAACTAAGAAAATGTAGTAAAAAATATCAGAAAGAGGAAAAGATCTCCCAGACCTAAGAAGCCAAGTACCTTCCTGCTTAAGATACTACTGTGCACCAAAAACCTAGGCAGCAGCCCAAAGAACTCTGCTGTCAGCCACGTTTGAACCCCTGAGGTGAAGTTAAATCGCGTTCTGGTAGGGAGTCCTCTTACCGTTTCATTGGGGAACTTCATAAGCTAAGCCTACTCCTGTGGTTTGTACACTACCCCCAATTTCATAATGCTTCATTATTTCATATATTGAAGTTTGGTTGTGATGAGATTAAGAGGATGAAAACTTAATCTCACTGTGGTGTTGCAAGGTGGGACATTTGGAGGAGATTAGAATTAAGACCATTAGGGTGGGCCCAGATGATTCACTCTTAGTGGATTTGTAAGGCGAGGGAATGAGACAGACTCGTGGGCACAGATGATCTGCAATCAGCAATACACACCCCTGCGATGTAGTATCTAGGGTCTCTGTAAGACTCCTACACCCCTGGACCTTGGCACTTCACATGGAGTTGAAGAAACATTTTTTTTTTTTTTTTTTCAAAAACTAAAACACCCATTTTCAGGTATTTTCTGTCATTTGAAATAGGTAGAGTAGAAATCTCAACAATTAAATTATAGCTGATAATAAATATGTGATTAGGTTATTTTCTCTCTTTCCATATTCAGATGTGTAATACAAAGTAAAATTTATCATGCAGTAATTTTGAAAGACTCAGAATTAAGTAGATTTTGTTTTTAGAGAAAGAAAATTTTCATTAGGTGTGAAGAAGAGAGCTAGAAAAGGAAGGAAATAAAGGATGTATTATTGTACAGCCTACTATTGTAGATGAATGAAGCTTAAAATGTTGAGAAAACTGAATAATAATGTGAAGCTCATTCCTTTCCACCTTTCATCAGTCATTGGTCCAAGGTGGCTCCCAGAGGGTGTTCCTTTCCTGTCTCTTCTGGCCTGACTCCGTCCCTAGCTCCAGAGAGAAACTTTGGGCAGTGATGTGGATACTGTTAGTGGAAGAGTGTTATAGTGTGAGGGGTGGGGGATACACTGGAGTCTGTTATTCTATAATACAAGGCAGTCTTCAAGAAAACTGATTTTTCTTTTACTTTTTTTTTTATTTGCTGCAGGACATGTGCTTTCATCAGAGACAGAGAGAGAGAGAGAATGTGAGAAATCACCCCTTCCCCCAGGGAATGGTCATGCAGTAGCACCCTTTCCTCAGTTCTCCTCTTGGGCTCTTGAGCAGGTACCTGGCACGTTTTTCAAGCCTCCAGGTCTGAGACTCTAACCACAAAGTTTAAGGCCACTGTATGATGCAGGTGGCTGGCCCCAAGATTTTTTGTTTGTTTGTTTGTTGTGGAGGGCACTGCATACAAAAGCCATCTTGAGCTATCCGCCATCTTTGAAACCATTAGGTTTCACTTCCTCACTGAGCAAACCGTTTCTCAGAAATCATGTGAACAACCTTCTCCCTTGGGGCGGTTGGGTTTCTAGGCAATGGGAGAGATCCACCCACATCAATGATTGGCTCATACTATTCTATCTCATTTGCATTTCAGGCAACCAGTCAATGCCCACCAGCCTGTATATAAGCTCCTAATTCTTCCTCAATAAACAGAAGACGGAAGACTTGATCAGCACTCCTATTGTCTCCACTCTGTGTGTGTGTGTGTGTGTGTGTGTGTGTGTGCGCGCGTGCGTGTGTTTGTCCTATCTCTCACTCCCTCCCCCAGGAAACCTGTTCAACTCTCCTGTGGGTTGGGACAGTTTGTTTCTTTTTGAGAGTTTTTTGCTATAGGGTGCATGCAGTCGCCAGAAAGACAGAGAGAGACAGAGAGACAGAAAGCAAGAAATCACACACACACACACCCCCCCCCCCCCCCAGGGGATGGCCATACCACAATTCCTTCTCCTTCATTCTCCTCTTGGGATCTTGGGCACGCACGCACACTTGCCCGGCATGAGTTTAAGCCACTAGGTCTGGGACTCAGACTGCAGTCAGCTACATGGGAGTCCAGTGACAGTCATTACAACAACTGCTGGTCCCCCAAGATGTTTTAATCAATGCACAGGATTTCCTTATTTCATTAAGTTATTGAACCAATAGCTTGTTTTGTTTCTGAAACATGAAGAATAATCATGAAACAAAGTGATAATATTGGGACCAGAGGATGGTATAATGGTAACCTTGCCAGACTTCCAAGAGGTTCACCCGGTTTTAAGTACCAGAGCCAGTGACTCAAAGCTCACACCAAGTATGTGTGCCCACATGCTCAAAATCCTGAGAGAAAAATGGAGAAGAGAATGCAGCATAGCCATCCCCTCAGAAGGGTAATTTCTCACTTTCTGTTTCTCTGGCTCTCTGGTGAGTGCACATACCTTATAGCAAAAATCACTTCCTCTAAAAAAAGAGGGATTTTTTTTTTCATTTATTAGGTTAAAAAAAGTCTTACTTTAAAATAAATCAATCAAATTAAAAGAGACAACTAATCTAAAATCTTTTAATTTATACTAAAAAATTATCATTCACAGTATTTGTACCAAACTGGCTATACATCCAGTTGTAGCTAATGTATGTGAATACAGCCCATTTAATTCACATTGTAGACTACTGCTTATTTGATTCATGCCAAGTAGAGAAGAGAAATTTTATCTGATCAATGTCTTAATGTGATTTTATTGGATAACTATTTACTATATTTGTTTTCTACTGCTACTGTAACAAGTCACCACAAACTTGGTGGCTTAAAATAGTAGAAATTTCTTATCTTTTAGTCTGGAAATTGAGTTCAAAATGGGTGTCAGAATATTTAAATCAAGATTTAAGTAAGACTTTCTTTGTCTGGGAGCTCTAGGTAGGGAAGAATCCATTTCTTTGCCTTTTTTGGCTTCTACTGGGTACCCAGTTTGCTGACTTCTTGACCCCTTCCATCTTCTTTCAGTCTCTCTCACAGGACACCAATTTTTTTTTTTTTTTTGAGAGGTTTTTTTTTTTTTTTTTTTTTTTTTTTTTTGCCATAGGGCACATGCGCTCGCCAGACAGCCAGAGAGACAAAAAGCAAAAAATCACCCCCCGGGGGGATAGCCACGCTGCAATCCCTTCTCCTCCATTCTCCTCTTGAGATCTTGGGCATGCACGCACACGTGCCTGGCATGAGTTGTAAGCCACTGGGTCCAGGATGCGAACCGCAGTAGACTACATGGGAGTCCAGCAACATAGCCATTACACTAACTGCTGGTCCCCCAGGACATCATTTAGATTATTTTGTCATTCTCTACTATGGTGTATGTGTTTTTTATTGTTTTTTGTTTGTTTTGTCAGAGGATGTGTACATTTGCCAGAGAGAGACAGACAGAGAGAGAGAGAGAGAGAGAGAGAGAGAGAGAGAAAAGAGAATCAGGTAAAGTAAGAATAGTATTCCCATATGTTGTGATCACACATGCAATCCCTTTTCCTCTGTTTCTCCTTTAGGAACTTTGAGCATGCATGCCCACACACCTGGTGTGCTTTTCGTCATTAGGTCCAGGACCCCAACTGTTTTGGTTATCAGCCACCTTTAACTTTGGGACAGCTCCCTTTACCACCATGCCACAGACTGCCCTTCCGGTCTATCTTTTAAGAACCCTTCTGATTACACTGGACACATCCACATAATTCAGGATAATCTCTTTATTTTAAGGTCAACTATTTAGCATCCATCCTTCCGTCAGCAAATTTAATTTCCCCTTGTCATCAAACATAACATATTTGCAAATTCTAGAAATTAGGATGTAGACATCTGTGGGGTCAGGAAATGGGGGAGGGAAATAAAGTCATCATTCTTCTTACCAAACTAATAAAGCTAAACATTTAGTTTATTTTACTGCTAATTTGTATTTTTTCTGTGAATGATGTATTTATGATTTTTGCTATTTTATTAGAGGATTCTTATTTCCCCTATTAATATTTAAATGTTTATACTTTATGTATAATAACCCTGTTTTATATGTCTTTTCCTCCAAGTTTTGCAATTATCTTTTAATTGTCTGTTTTTTATTCTGATAAATGTAATTTTTACCTTGATTCGCCAGTGTTTTTAGTTTATACTTTTTTTTTTTTTTTTTTTGGAGAGGTTTTTTGCTATAGGGCGCGTGCGCTCGCCAGACAGACAGAGAGAGACATAGAGACAGAAAGCGAGAAATCACCCCCCAGGAGGGATGGTCACGCCGCAATCCCTTCTCCTCCATTCTCCTCTCGGGATCTTGGGCCTGCACGCACACGCGCCCGGCGTGAGTTGTAAGCCACCGGGTCCGAGACGCGAACCGCGGTCGACTACGTGGGAGTCCAGCGACATAGCCATTATGCTAACTGCTGGTTCCCCAATAAAGAAAGATTTAAAGACGATGTAATCAAAAGTATAAACTAGCAGGACCAGCAGTTAGCATAATGGCTATGTCACTGGACTCCCACGTAGTCGACCGCGGTTCGCGTCCCGGACCCGGTGGCTTACAACTCACGCCGGGCACGTGTGCGTGCGTGCCCAAGATCCCGAGAGGAGAATGGAGGAGAAGGGATTGCGGCGTGACCATCCCTCCTGGGGGGTGATTTCTCGCTTTCTGTCTCTATGTCTCTCTCTGTCTGTCTGGCAAGCGCACGCGCCCTATAGCGAAAACCCTCTCAAAAAAAAAAAAAAAAAAATCTTTCTTTATTACCACATGCAGTATCATAATAATTCTTATTTTAATTTTATTCTTCTGTTATTTCTTTCTAAATTCTCTTCATTCTGTCTGTACATTTTGTGGATCACATACCTATCATGCCTTTCAGAAATTATAGAATGTTATTTTCTTTTTTGGATCAACTATTTGTAGCTGTATAGATCATATTCACATTGAGAAAATATCACTGCAGTTTGAATGTTCTTGTCTCATGGACAACTATATTTTCTTCCAATTAGTTTGAAAATTCATACAGATATGTGATGTGTCCTTCATTTGTTTTTTGTTTCTTTTGTTACTTGATAAACAATGGTCACATAAAAAATTGTTTTGACAAACTGAAAAATATTAGCAAATACACAGCATTTCTTAACTAAAATGTGGTAACGAATCTAACTGCTGCTGTCATAAATAATTCCAAAATCACCCAGAAACTATGTGGTGTGATATCTTTGTGTCTGCCATAATTATGTAAATAAAACACAGTGAGAGTAAATTCAGATAGCATTTATTTAAGGTTTAAGCAGAGAAATTGAAATGCAAATGAATTAACATTTTCAAAGGTAGGTGGTCTTTTGAAGTGAATATTGTAATTCTTAGTTGATTTTATTTTAATTTAGAATTAATTTAGATCTGTAAAAACCTATTTTAGGAATTATAAAAACTAGTTAACTAAGTTGATATGTATGCATTTTCAGTTTAGAATTTGATTTTTGGAAAGGACTATGTTGTTTAAAGAGCCATCACAAAAAAGGCAACTTCATTGAAGTCGTATCCTTTTGTAGGCTTGTATGTTACTAGTGTAGCTACATCCTGGTTCAGAGTGACTATACTTTTCATTAATTAAATCGCTCGTGTTCTCCTAATGACTAGTTAGTACTATCAGTACGGCTGATCAACAGAATTAAGTTATACTCCCTTTATCCTATACCTCCTACACTGAGTTCATTTTGAACTTTGTCAATCTCAGTATATTTCTACTCTGTGTGTTTAAAGGAAAGCTCAAGATTATCTTTTGACTTGAAAATGAAGAGGTAGGAAAGTTGACTTGAGTTCAAAGTAAAAAATTTCAAGAAATAGTGTGGCATGCTCAAATATAATTTATGGGATATTTATTATTTGTAAATATAAAAATAGATGTTTCAGAATATTTTTCTGAATGAAGAGCTAAATCTGATTTTAAATAGAAGATTGTTTGTGTGCATTTGTACCTGCACACATATACAATCCATATGTGAGTATAATGCATTTTCTTGCTGAATTTAAAACCATGAATAAATGAATGAATATATAAATTTATTTTATAAGTAGCTTTTTTTTCTGGCAAAATATAGTTCACATCTAGTGGAAAGTGCAACACAAATATTTAAAACATAATTTAGACTATAATAGCACTACGTGCAAAATTCTAAGTGAGAGGACTATTAGTTTTGGAAATCAAGGAAGGCATTTATGTCAGTATGGGACCTCAGTGAAGTAAATAGCAAGAAGATCTTAGGAATTCAAAAGACTCATGGGGATCCCATATCCAAGTGTTAAAGGGAACTGGAACCCACCTGGCCATATCCTGCTCCAGCAGCTTTGAAAACTCACTGGACTTGTATGCATGCATGCTTTATGTCCTGACAGGACCAACAAATGCACACAGGGGGTTGCAGCATGACCATGCCCCACTGGTGCTTTCTCCCTTTCTCTCGCTCTCTAGGTTTGTCTCTCTTTCTCTTTTGGGTAAGCACACATGACCTCTGGCGATTTGAAAAATGTTTAATTTAAAGGAGAAATATATATTTCAAAAGACACTTAATTGGAATAACTCCTGCATATTCGTCAGGATTCTCTAAAGAAACACAGCCAGTGGGACATATAACTGTATCTATCTATATCTCCTGTTGGTTCTAATACAATCATATATGTAATTTTTATATATATATATATATATATATATATATATATATATATATATATAAAGAGGGAGGAGAGAGATTATAGGAATTGGCTCATGTGATTATGGAGGTCCAGAAGTTCTGTGATCTGCCAGCTTCAAGCTGTACAACCTAGAAAGCTGGCAATATTAAGGCAAAGTCTGAGGTCTAGTAAGCTGAGGGATGCAAGTATGGGGGCGCTGGTATAAATCCTGTAGTCTGAAAACAAAAGAACTAGGAGCTCTCCTATCTAAGGGGAAGAACAGATGATGGACATCCCATCTCAAGAAAAGAGGGAAAGAGAATCCACCCTTCCTTCTAATTCAAGTTTAGCCCTCCACAGAATAGATAATGCCCATCCACATTGCAAAGGGGGTCTTCTTTGCTAAACCTACCAATTCAATGCTAATCTCTTCTGAGAAATTAAAAATACTGCTTTACCAGTATATGGGCCTGTCTGCCTACCGTACAGTTGACACATAAAATTAACCGTGATAGCCATGGGAGATATAGAAGAATGAGGAACATCAGAAAAGCTTTAGAATGCAGTACTATTCTGGCCAAGTCCTGTGAAAATAGAAGAGGAAGAAAGGAAGCTGGTGTAGAAAGTGCTTCAGATTTCAGTAAAGTTTAACAAAAATCCTCAACCACTCAAATAGAAAGATCCAGTGCAAAGATTGCTATGTGTTAGGCAAAGTGAATGAGCTCTAGTACCTCTGCTTTGTCCAGTCATTAGGTGGAAACTTGCCAGAGAAAAGGTGGCCTCGCCTCAAACACAGTGGTGGAACCCCAATACACTGCAACTGGAGGGTGTTAGGTAATTGTACTTTGTGTAGCAGGTTAGTTCTCACAGAGACTTCCGTGTAATACATCTGCATGGCTGTCAGATCTCCGTAAGAAACATGACACTAAATTTAGTCCTTTCAAATACGTAAATGTTGAATATCTGTCTTGTGTCAGAAACTAGAAATATTTCTCTAAGTAATTCTTTCATCTACAAGGGGTACAAAATGTTTATCAAAAATAAATACATAGTTTTATTGAAGGCCTTGTGTTGTACTGTGCGGCCTATAACTTTGTGTGGCAGGGTAATGTACAGGATAAGACCTTGTAAATGTAGTACTACATGATGAGAGGCCTTGTATTCTTTTATGAATTTTAGATTTTACGCTAAAGGTACCATTTTAAGAAAAGTGAGACCTAATCAGATTTGGCTTCAATAACGTGCTATGGTTTGCCTGCAAAACAGCTGAGGATGAGAAGGATATGTATGGGAAAATTAATTAAAAGTTATAATTCCAGTAATAAGGCAAGACAAGAAATAGATAGGAGAATATTTGAGGATAAAGGAAGAGAGTGTGGCCAGCAGGTGGAATGGTAGTTGGGGTGCTGGATTTTCACACAGCGGACCACAGTTTGAGTGCTGGACCTGGTAGCTTGAAAATCATGCTGGATGTGTTTTCATGCACGCCAAAAATCTCAAGAGGAGAAGGAACTGAAGCACTGCCATGCCTCCTGGGGGAGTATGTTTTCTCGCTTTCCCTCTCTTCTCTCTCTCTCTCTCTCAGGAGCTCTTGTGCCCTGTAGAAAAATAATAAGGTGAAGAAGAAGGATATGGGAGATAAAAGGAATGGTATATGTGTTTTGAGACTTTGTCATCATTACCATCATTACCGTCATCACCATTATCATCAGTATGGTCTGGTTGAGAAGTAGACAAGATGGAAGATGCATAGAGTTTGATGCATGGAGTTTGACTGACTCACTGGACAGTTAGGTGATTATGCCAGCCGGGCAGTTGAAAATACATTCTGTACTATAAAAACAATATTAGGACACAACATTTCAGCTTCATGAGAATTCAATGAATCAGCACATAAACAGTAATTAAAAATGTGTCAAGCACATAGTAAATAGCAAGTTGTTATTCCTATTATATTATACTCTAATGTATTCTGATGTAATGTAATGCTGATACACAGGTATTTCTGAGAAATTTATCATAAAATGTCCAAACAAAAATCAAACCAAACCTAGTCTTGATAGCCCAGATGGTAAGGTACCACTGTACAATACCGGGCTCTCCTGGGACACCCTGTTTTTTGTTTTTTGGGTTTTTTTTTTTTTTTTTTTTTTTTTTTTTTTTTTGGAAGGGGTAGAAGTTTTTGCTATAGGGTGTGTGCGCTAGCCAGACAGACAGAGAGAGACAGGGAGGATGGCCATGCCACAATCCCTTCTCCTCCATTCTCCTCTTGGGATCTTGGGCATGCATGCACACAGGACACCCTGTTTTGAGTCTACATGAACATGCTGGGAATCCATGTATGTGCTATGATGTTGGCTGGCTGAGAGGCTGTGGGGAGGGTTACAGTGTTTTGAGACCCTCTCAGGCATACCTGTCTCTCTGTCTCTCAAGATAAAAATAAACACATTTTTAAACATTTATTATAAAACAACCCAAATGTTCATCAATAAGAAAATCGATAAACAAATTGTTACATGTTGTGCAATACTTTCAACAACAAAAAGCAACAAACTAGCTATACGCATAATGTAGATGAATCTCAAACCCATTACACTGAGCAAAAGAAGCCACAGACATGGGAACCAGCAGTTAGTGTAATGGCTATGTCGCTGGACTCCCACGTGGCTGACTGCGGTTCGCATCCCAGACCCGGTGGCTTAAAACTCATGCCAGGTGCGTGTGCGTGCGTGTCCAAGATCCTGAGAGGAGAATGGAGGAGAAGAGATTGCGGCATGGCCAACCCCCCGGGGGGTGATTTTTTGCTTTCTGTCTCTCTGTCTCTGTCTGTCTGTGAAAATCTCTCCAAAAAAAAAAAAGAAGCCACAGACAGCAGAGTGCATCTGCTATGATTTCACGTATGAAAATATGAATCTACTTATAATGTAATAAAGTCATTTTTTTTTTTTTGCCTAAGGCAGGGTGAGAATGTGGCCTAAGGATAATTTTGGAGAACATCTCATATTTTTATAGAAACATTATTGATATATAATTGACATAAAATTTATACGTTTAAAATATGTTATTTAACGGTTTTATGCAGTCAAGAATATAAGAAACCATCATCGCTACAGTCAATTCTAGAAAATTTCCTCATCTTGGGACCAGCAGATGGCATAATGTTTACTTTACTGGACTCTCAGAGTCAACCACAGTTCGAATCCCACTAGACTCCCACAAAGTCGACCACAGTTGGAGTCCTGGACCCAGCAGTTTAAAACTCACACTGGGCATGTGTGCATAGGTGCCCAAAATCCTGAGACGAGACTGGAGAAGAGGATATTTTCTTCTTACTGTCAAGTTATATCCTTCATGTATTTTGTATATAAGCTGTTTAATAGATATATGATTGACAATTATCTTCTATTTTTTGGGTTGTCTTTTCACACTGAAGTATCCTTTGAAGCACAAAATATTTTGATGTTTATGAAGCCCTATGTATTTTTCATTATTTATTGTTTATGCTTTTGTATCATATCTAAGGCTTCATTGCCAAATGTGGTACCTTGAAGATGTTTTCTTCTAATGGCATCATATTTTTATCTCTTACCATTCTTCATTGATATACTTTGAGGTAATTTTTGTATATGGTATAAGTTAAATTCAAATTTGATTCTTTGATTTATTTTTGAAGGAGTGCTTATGAACCACATAACCTTTTCCTTCACTCTCCTTTCAGGATTTTGGGCATGCACACACACATGTCTGGCATGTTTTCCAAGCCACCAATCTGGGATTTGAACTGCAGAGTTGTCCACGTGGGATCCAGTGCCTTAACTATCACATCAACTGCTGACCCACCTGATCATTTTAAATTAACTAATCACTTGTAACCTCTCCTCTTCTGTCCCAACCCGCAGGACAGTCGAACAGGTTTCCTGAGGGAAGGAGTGAGAGACAGGACGAACTGTGCAATGTTACAACATGGAAATGGCGCAGTGTTACAACTCTTCAGGGTCATCTGTTTATTGTGGGCAGCACAGAAACAACACAGTGTCACAGCTCTTCAGGGTCATCTGGAGATTGTGGGCCAGGGATCATGGTTATATACATGTTGGTGGGTGGTGATTGGGAAGTGGCTAATCAGAGTATGGTTTTGAAGGTAAGGTTTCGAAAGGGAGCCAATCATGGCCTTTGGCATTGTGTAATTGTTTGCTGAGAAACCAAAACCTAAGGGCGATATTCGCTGGTGTGCAGCCTCCCATACTCTTCTTAGCTTTCTCTTTGTAATATAAACCAGCTTTCATTGCCACCATGTTGATTTGTGCATGTCTGGGAAACTAGAAAATTGAACATCCAGGTGGTCTATCCTAAACGTAGGGTTAAATAAATCATTTCACTTTATGCCTCAACCTTCTTTTTTTTTTCTTTCTTTTTTTTGGGAGAGGTTTTCGCTATAGGGCGCATGCACTCTCCAGACAGACAGAGAGAGACAGAAAGACAGAAAGCGAGAAATCATCCCCCAGGGGGTTGGCCACGCTGCAATCCCTTCTCCTCCATTCTCCTCTCAGGATCTTGGGCACACACGCACACGCGCCCGGCCTGAGTTTTAAGCCACTGGGTCCGGGACTCAAACCGCGGTCGACTACGTGGGAGTCCAGCGACATAGCCATTACGCTAACTGCTGGTCCCTCTTTTTAGGTTAATATCATATATGTGCACCTCTGGCCCTTCTTTCTACTATTTAATTATGCTTTTCTTAAATTGTTTGAACAACTAAATTTACAATGACTACATTAAAGTATCATTCTCTTGTATCTGATATCTCTTCACTCTCATAAGCTATTTCTGTTGCCTGATCTTTTCCCAGTATATGGATAATACTTTCCTTTTTCTTTCCATGTTTTGGAATTTTTTCTTGAAAAACTAGATAATTTAAATAATGCATTCTAGCAATTTTGTGTACTAGTCCTTTATCTTCTAGGGCTTATATTGTTATCCACTTATTTAATTTAGTGAATGGTGATATAGATGATAGAGAGATAGATGATAGAGAGAGATATAGATGTATAGATATAAATAGATGATAGAGAAGGAGAGAGACAGAGATGGATATAGATAGATAGATAGATAGATAGATAGATATAAATAAATAGACAGATATAGATATATATACATTAAGCTCCAAGAAGGCGTGTATGTTCACAGAGCAGAGAGACAGAGCGGAAGAGGAAAAAAGCACCCACAGGCGGTATGGTCATGCCACAAGCTCTTCTTATTCATTTCTCCACCCTGTCAGGGCACACACTCACACATACCAATAAGGTTGGGATTCAAACTGTATGATTAAACATGTGGAATTTAGTTCCCTTAACCACCAGGCCATGGGACTAGCTTGTGGCTACATTATTATTATTATTATTATTATTTTGAGAGGTTTTTGCTATAGGGCACATGCGCTCGCCAGACAGAGAGAGACAGAAAGCGAGAAATCACCCCCCGGGGGGACGGCCACGCCGCAATCCCTTCTCCTCCATTCTCCTCTCGGGATCTTGGGCACGCACACACATGCGCCTGGCATGAGATTAAGCCACCGGGTCTGGGACTCAAACCGTGGTCGACTACGTGGGAGTCCAGCGACATGGCCGTTGCGCTAACTGCTGGCCCCTGGCTATATTATTGTAGTGAACTTGATATACTCCCTGAAGAGTACTTAAAGTTCAAGCCTTAGTCATGCACCAGAATAGTTAGTTTTCCAAGGTTTTTTTAACAATCTTTTCCTGTGGCCAATGCCTATTTTTAGGTACTATGAATTCCTGGGTATTTGCTCTTTTGTTTTCATATTCCAGGGGATAAATTAATTAACAAATGAATCAGTTAAATTCAGGCTTACTTAAAGGAGTAATTTTTGATATCTGCCTTTGAGATTTCTTCTGGCCCGAGGAAAGCTCTTTTTTTTTTTTTTTTTTTTTTTTTTTTGAGAGGTTTTTGCCATAGGGCACGTGCGCTCGCCAGACTGACAGAAAGAGACAGAGAGACAGAAGGCGAGAAATCACCCCCCGGGGGGATGGTCACGCCGCAATCCCTTCTCCTCCATTCTTTTCTCGAGATCTTGGGCACGCACGCACACGTGCCCGATGTGAGTTTTAAGCCACCGGGTCCGGGACGCGAACCGCAGTCGACTACGTGGGAGTCCAGCGAGATAGCCACTATGCTAACTGCTGGTTCCCAGGAAAGCTCTTTTCAAATGAACATTTCTCTGTTTTTCTCTACCAAACTAATAAACTGACAAGACTAGCTGGGCCTGTATCTGCAATAATCTACCAATCATTTCCACTTGTCATTCACCACGACTTCCACAGTGTTTGAGAGTTCTCTTAGACTTAAACTTTTGTACTCTCTGTTTCAAATAGTCATTCCTTTTGGAGACAATTAGGAACAATCTGTTTGAAGACAGCTTCTCTCCCTAAGCAAAATCTGTGAGCCATGACTCTGATGCTGGGAGCAGGAACAAGGGTATATTTCTCTCTGGGTGCCATCTTGGCTTTAGTTGCTGAGTATTTGGCTGATGAAAGGGGGAAGTCCCAGGTCTCCTCAGTTTGCCTCTCAAGGTATAGAACATCCCTCCCATGAACCAGGGCATGAGTGATCATGAATCTAGTATTCTCAGTGATGCTGCATCTAAGGTAAATCTTCATACACAAGTTGGGTGTAGGATGGAAGAAGTCAGTTCTTACCTCTTGATTACACTGACCCCAGTGCATACTAGGCAATGAGTACCTGGGGGCAAGATGAGAAATGCTGACATCTTGCTCCTCCTAGAATGGAAGATAGTTTCATGAATGGGATATAAGAGGAGGAGTCCTGTGTTATTGTTGCATTATTCTAGAATGAAGTTTCTGTTTAGCTCAGTTCAGAAATGGACCAGAGAATACCATCTCAGTTCAGACACTACAGATATAGTTCTTACTAAGTTTTCGTAGACTTTCTTAAATGAATATATATATATTTTTCATTTGATCTATTCCTTTCAGGGAATTTCAGAGACTTAACTTTTTTTTTTTTTCCAGAGTGAAATTTTTGCTATAGGGTGCACTTGTCACAAAGACAGGAAGAGACAGAAAGTGAAAAATAACCCCACAGAGGAATGGCCACACCACAGTCCCTTCTCATCTATTCTCCTCTCAGAATTTTTGGCATGCACACATGTGAACATGGTATGAGTTTCAAAATTCCAGGTCCAGGACTCAAACCACGGTCAGCTATGTGGGAGTCCAGTGACACAATCATCACATCATTTACTGGTCTCATGGTTTGCTTAAAAAAAAAAAATCACCAGTTTCTGGGTGGAACATTTCTTCAATGTTTCTCATTATCATGTTGTAAGTGATTTGTCTCCACGTGTTGAATGTAGTTTGGTTACAAGGTGGATACATTTGTCAATATTCAAGGAAGAAATGTATTCTTAAATAAGATGCATCTTATTTTATTTAAATTATACTTTAACAAAGTTGCATTAACTTTTAAAATCACCAACGTAAGAAGAAAAATGAAGATCTTAACTTTAAAAGCATAAAAAGAGCTCTGTATTAGTTGTTTTGATAATAATATAACAGCATAATTTAAGAATTTCAAATCATTTTATTGTGAGATTGAATAGGTGGACTTTAATACCTTCTACATTGCCAAGGGTGTATGATATTGTTGCTAAATTCCTATAATATGTGATATTCATATCCTAGATCATATGCCAGGGACTCCAGTGTGGAGCCAAATTTTATCAAACTAAATTTTGTACAACTTAAGAGTAGTCTTTAGGAAAAAAAATTAAAAAATACATTGCAAATTTTGATAATATGTTTTTGCTACATATTTGTTAGCAATATGTGTCCATGTAAGCACATTCTGCTCTCTCTCCCAAACCTGAAAAAGAGCCACATAATTGATAAGTTCCATGTCATATCAGCCCCTTCAGGAATGATTCTGTGAATCTGTTGTTCCAGGACTCCATCTCGACTGCTATGGTTTTCTTAAACGTTTGACCACTTAAGAGCAATTGATGCTGTGATTTCCAGTATTGCTTTTGGTAAAGATATACACAAGGAACATAATCCTGTGACATCCAAAATTTACCATCCTAGTGCTACTAGGTAAGGATATAAATGAGGAATTGATTTATGTGACATCTTTGATTTATCATTATTTAAATAAGTTACTTGGAGAATATTTTAGTGTATATATAAAGTAATATGTTTTTTTTAATTTTACTGTGGTGAAAGGGATTTCACTTAACTTGATTTCTTTCAAGTACACTTATGTGTCATTTCAACGGAGAAAATGAGACTTGTATTAAATACTTAAAGTTTAGGGTGTCTTATATTCCTTTTCAATATAGATGAAAACTCTTAAATATTGTTGCTGTTTATTTTCTATTTATATTTCAACATGAAGAATTATGAAGACTAAGACAAAAATATAATATTTAAAGGATGGGAGCAAATGTATAACATCACAACAAAAGAGAAAGAAATCTTTATAGGACGTAAGTAGGACCTTAGAGTTTCATAAAATCAAATCAAAGAGTGAAAGAATTCTAGAGCAGAAAAACATAGGTATTTTATCTTAATGTTAAATGGGCATAGAGAAAGGAAAACTGAAAAGAAAAAGTTCCTTAATTATTAATGACACAAGAAAATCAGATGCTGTCAAGTGAATACCATTTACATACTGCCCACGCCATCAAATAAAGAAATCTAAGGACACGGAATAAAGAAAATTCTATTTATAAATATGTTACGACTTATTTTCTTTCAGGTTCTCTACTAGTTGATGTTTGCCTACAGAAAAATAATATAAGGCAAGGGTAAACCTTTTCCTCTGACAAGAACATCAGGATAGTTCTGCTCTACCAAATTGATGTGTGAATTTTAAGGAAAAAGAATAATAAATAATAGCTACAAAAATATCAGTAGGCAAATATATTGCTACTGTTTATTTTCTATTTATATTTAAACTTCTACCTTTCCCATTTGAGTTGCATATAATAAAACAGTGATTATTTTCCATTATAAAAAAATAGAGATCGTATTTTTCCACTGGACCTGCTATTAGGTTATTAAATCTATATACTCTCTAGGGCAAGGTAGTTTAAATAGATAATGTGATTACACTTCTCCTTGTCTTTTTTTAATCAACTGCCCCCAGCAAGAAAGATACATTCAAATAGTGTGCGTTATAAATTATCATCCTCACTGTTAGAAATGTTTAAATTACTTTTATATTTTCATTTAAGTTTTGCTTGCCACTTGCTGTGTGACCTTAGGCAAGGTTCTTTACCATTCTAAAACTCATGTTTTCTTTAAATGCATACACACACACACACACACACACGCACTATATATATATATATATATATATATTTGCTAATGTGTTTGAGTACCTCTTTGTTTTAGAGGGGCAGTTGAGGTGGGTAGAGACAGAATGCAATGCTATATGTAAGCGTAAATAGTATTCTTTTCTGTATAACCACGGGGTTGCACCTTTATGTAAGTTCTTTTGTGACTAGACAGCATGATGAGGACCATAGGATTTTATGTTTAGTTGCCTTAAGTTTTAAGTTTAGCTCTTATTTTTATTAACTATGATTTTGGAAAGTAAATTTACCTTTCTTAATGTATTTTATATAGAACATGGGCATAATAACCAGCATTGTGTGGATTAAGTAAGCTTAAATATGAGAGTTTAGTTCAATCAAAAGTCAACAGGTCTTATTTTCACATCATTGTAGGTTGTATATAAAAATATTTTAAAAAGTAAAATATAGATTTATTTTCTTTAATTTTAGACCACATTGATTTTAGGGAAGTACAGTGAATTGAAGAATGAAGGGTTATTTTTTCAGAACTTCCTTATTTTAACCTAAATAATCTTGCATGGGGCATTTTTTTGGTATAACAAGCCTACCAAAGTACCTCAGAGTATATTCATAGTCTCCCAAATTCACTGTCCTATTGGGAGCAAAAATGACTTGGTATATAATCATCTATTGTTTAGGAAACCAATGTTATATAGATTTGTCTTTCTTTTTTTTTCTTTCTGTAAGACATTCAGAGAAAACACTACCTTTTACCTAGAAGTAAATGCTATTAGAAATAATAAAATACAATCAATAGGTCATTAACTTATTTAAAAATAAGTACTAAAAATGAGTATGCATTTATCATTATTAACTAAATAGTATCTCCCTCTGTAATCTCTCAGTGTTCGCCGTGGAAATTTACTAGTTTGGAGCCACAGGAAACTGCTTTTTAGCCTTGGAAATATAATAACTATTCTTAGAATTTTAAAGAAAGATGCCACTCAACTCCGTATGTCATATTTGTTCTCAGGCACAGAATTCTTTAGTAACTTGTATCTAGCTCATACTGATTCTCCTTCACCTCATGCATATTTACTTTAAATTTAATGCAATGCAAAGCAATGCTACATCAATATTTAGAACACTGATGATTGGTGATGGCCATAACTCAATCTTATGTCAAAAAATATGGCATTTGATGGGGACCAATTAAGATCAATGTCAATACACAGCTTTCCAAGAATGATGTAGAAATCCTTGACAGAGTAAGAAGCACTGCTTCCTATTTATCACTGGAAAGACCTGTATTTCCTTGCAGGCTGCTTTGGTTGTGAATCTACTAATGTGTTGTTAAGATCTCTTTTAGTTAATTTTCTAGTTAATGTCATTCTTGTAGATCACTAAAGAGAATGTGATGTCTTGAATTAGATGAAAACTAATTTAATTTCCAAAGTCTAAACTAATTTTAACCTACAAGGAAATATAATATTGTGTGTAGAAAATGTTGAGCTCTATGAGCTAACCCACCATGTTTTTGAGTACAAGTATGGGAAAGTATCGATGACATCAAAGCAGACTGAGATTAATACAACTTTAACTGAATAGGATAGTACATGGTTATTTTTTGAAGGAATGAAGGTTGAGGATAGGCTTTGAAAGAGGGAGAAAAGGGGATAAATATGACTGAAAATGCAGGATAAATCAACTCCATTTCATTAGGAATCTCTTTCTTCATTTAATTTTACATGCTTGTTGCGTACCTGCACCCTCTCTGATTTTATAACTCACTTCTAAGATTCAAGAATTGGATCAGTAAAAAGAAATTAGATGTATGAAATGCATATAGAAATGAGAAGTGCAAAAGGGCAAAGAAATTTACGGAGGATTCTATTTTTAGAGTCAGGTAAAATTGCCTCTCTGGACTCTCTATTTCTGTTCTTTGCCTTTTCCATTAGAAGGTCTAAATTTTTCAGAATAATTTAAAATATTTTCCTTCATGTTAAAAATAAAGTTTTATTAAAATGGATTTTTCTCTAAATGTTCTTCTCATATTTGTCTCCTTAATTCTGCAGTGACTGTTTAATTTCACATTTATAGGCAGGATTTTTTTTTTTCACAATCCAGGAACAATTATACTTCTGTTGAGAATGGTGGTAATGTCAATGTACCTTATTACTAAACTTCAATATGTGAGTTAATGTATTAAGGAAAAAATAATCTGCTTTTCTGCTACTATTTAAAGTTGTATTAAACTTCATTTTCCAGAAGTAAGCAAGAGGGCTACTGTTAAATGATAGCTATTTGAGCTATATTTACTATATTAATAGTCTCAAAAATGTTTTTCTCTCATATAAATACATGTTAACATCTAGTGTCAGCCAAAAGAGCAATGGATGGCATTGACCACTTTGGCAAGCGAGCCCAAATGCTACATTAACATGACTTAAGATCCGAACTACACTTCTGAAGTTTGCTTTCATGAAATTATATTCAGTGTGAAGATAGTAGCCCAAAATAGTTTTTTGCTAAGAATTGAAGGGTTGATGAAGATGACATAATTACATAGTATGGTACACAAGTCACTTTTGTCACATATAATACATTTTATCACCAAAAAAAATACACAATGTTATTAAATAATTTGTGAACCAGACATTTGATACATCACAAAATTACTGTTGGATTTTGTGGTAATTACATCACAGTTTTTTTTCTCTTTGGTTGAATGTAGGCCCTTAAGTGGGCATGTTTGCAATAGAGCATTATATTTTTACATGCAGCCCACACTCTAATTAACACATTCTAATTCTAGCTTAAAAGAAAACTACAAGTAGCATATGGCTTAAAACATTTTATTGTTAACAACCACACTATACGCCTCACTGTAAAAAACAAAGTAAATCTTCCTTTGCTTTGCTTCAACCATGCTCCTTGACTTTTTATTTCTATCTGATAATTAAATAACTAAGCAAGATGAAATAAATTACTTACCTTTGTTATAAATTAGGAGTAATTTAGTTTTGAGAAATTCTCTTTCAGAGTATTAGAATGCTATCTTCATTTCAACCCTGGCTGACTTGTTGGCTAATTTCTTGACATTTCTAAATTATATTAAATATATATTATAATGTATATATTTATAACAAATGAATCAATTTTTAAAAATATATTTAATGTCCTGTTAAACCAAATTATATTGGCCTGAGAAAACCTCCATACTTACATACTTGAGATCTTATAAACAAACTACAACCTAATTTAGCAAATAATTGGGTCACAGCCAATCATAGCAGCCCTACTTGAGCCAATCACACACTCTATTGTTTAAACTGTTTTTTTTGGGGGGGAGAGGGTTTTTTTTTGCTGTTTTTTGCTATAGGGCGCGTGCGCTCGCCAGACAGAGACGTAGAGACAGAAAGCGAGAAATCACCCCCCAGGGGGGATGGTCACGCCGCAATCCCTTCTCCTCCATTCTCCTCTCGGGATCTTGGGCACGCACGCACACGCGCCCAGCGTGAGTTTTAAGTCACTGGGTCCGGGACGCAAACCGCGGTCAACTACATGGGAGTCCAGCGACATAGCCATTATGCTAACCGCTGGTTCCCTGTTTAAAGTGTTTTCAAACAGACAAAGATCAAGCTATAACCAATCCAGCTCTTTCTCTACCTCACTTCCATTTTCTTTTCTTTTCTTTCTTTTTTTTTTTTGGAGAGATTTTCACTAATAGGGCGTGTGCGCTCACCAGACAGAGACAGAGAGACAGAAAGCGAGAAATCACCCCCAGGGGGCATGGTCACGCCACAATCCCTTCTCCTCCATTCTCCTCTCGGGATCTTGGGCACGCATGCACACGCGCCCAGCGTGAGTTGTAAGCCACCGGGTCCAGGACACGAACCGCGGTCGACTACGTGGGAGTCCAGTGACATAGCCATTACACCAACTGCTGGTTCCCCTCACTTTCATTTTCTATATGTCCCTTTTCTATTCCTGTCTACAAATGTTATTAGACCACCAGCAACTCAAGTTCCTCAGCAACTCAGAGTTCCTCAGAATCAGTTTCTGAGGCTGCTCAATTTGTGATTGTACTTTGCTCAGTTCATATCTGCTAAATTAGATTTGTCTAAAGATTTTTTTCTCACTAGTTCCAATTCTATCTATCTCATTTAGAAATTGATGTTATAATAATCAAATACAAAGACTAACACAGCAAAATATTCCACTGTAGCACCCCATATGGAAAACAAAAGTGTAATATAAATAGAAAATTTGTAAATAACTTATTTTCTGCATATTGGTGTTATATAAAGAAGAGCACATCATTGAGCTCTTTAGTCCTTGCAAAGTTGTGCTGGTAAAGGTACAATCTATGGCCAGAAAAATGACCTCATATGAAGAAAACCATGAACCATGAAAATCCCTTTTGTCCTTCCCCCGCCCCATTTCTTTATCTACTATTCCATGCCCTGTTTAGATTACCAGCTCTCTGCCCTATTGCTTTCCTTTTAGACTGTGGAGAAATAAGACCCATTCCTTTTTTTCCAATTTTAGAGGGTCATTTGGACTGTTACATGTTTTAGAACAGAATATCTGTGAGAATAACCAATTACTCCCTTGTTGAGATTAATCATCTCTCTTGTGACTACAAAAGTTAAAAGAGCCCATTTCTTCCAAAATAGAGCCAGAAAATAGCTTAGGATACTAGACTCAGGCTGCTGTAGGTGACTGATCTCAGAATGTGCACATGTCCTTGGTCCACTTACTGTCCCCAAACATTGGAAAGTCTGCTCTAGCATTCCCTTTTAAGTCTGCAGACAGAAAATGCCAAGGAAGAGAACAATTGCCTTTGACTCCTTCCTGATGTTTAAGACTGAAGAACATCAATGCCCCTGGATAAAATTTATCATGAATTATTGTCTATCTCCCAAGCCCACTGACATTCAAAAAGGATTATTTTTAATCATGGTCTGAGCATTAAACCCACAATTCCTCACTTTATAATATTAACTCCTATGCCAAGTGCAGAATGAGGATGAGATCATCTGTCTCCCCTTAGTCATGATTTAGCTAATGATTGCTACACAAGACTCCTTGGTATATCTTTCAATCAATCTAAAACTTTGGATTAGTTATCTCCCTTTTGTGACCTTTTGCTTTATAAACTACCTTACATTCTGTAAAATCTTGGCATCCATCATTCAGGGTACTTTGGGTGCAGTGTGTTCTGGCAATTATCTTCACTTTGGCCCAAATTAATTCATTTTGCACTGTTCTCTTTTGTCTTAGCCTTCTTCATGGGATGGTGATCCTCACACTGTCCAAAAAAAAGTTGTCTGCTTGTAAAACTAAAGAGATAATAATATAAATAAGAGCATAAAAAGATTTTTTTTTTATCATCCTCACATTTTCTCTTTGGCAAATCCAATTTTAACCATAACACAGGAGAACGTTATTTCCTGACTTTTATTACATGCACAAGTCATGGGTAAGATATTGTTAAAAGAAAATCTTTAGACACATTTAATTTAGCAGAGTTTAATTGAGCAAAGAACAACTCAGAATTTGGGCAGCCCCCGGAACCGATTCTGTGCAGCTCTGGTTTGCTGCATTGAAGGATAATATGAATGGGCAGACAAAGAAAAGGGACATACAGAAAGTGGAAGTGAGAAACAGCAACAGCGGGGTTGGTTACGGCTTACTTTTCATCTATATGAACATAGCTTAAATAGTGGACCTTGTGTGACTGACGGAAGCAGGCCTGCTCTGCTCAGCTTGACTCAGCTATTAGTCGAGGAAACAGACTGCTAAGTTAAATTGTAGTTTGTTTGTAAGAACTCAAGTATGCAAGTATGGAGACCTTCCCAGGCCATTCTAGTGTGGTTTTAACAATACTATCATATTCTCCAGTCTAGGATACATTTAGCTACATGAGCATCATTTCTCTGGATGCAACTGGTTTGGGATACTGGTAAATCTCATGCGATTGCCAATTTTTTTCTGTACAAGTAGTGCTCTATGGTTTTGATTTGTATAACATTATTTTATTCTTTCCCCATGCTACTAACTCTAAACATCTACACTATTATAAAACTTCTGAATCAAGGGTCAAGAATGAATTATTGTCACACAGGATTACAGTGCCAAGTGACCCAAATTACCATTCAGTTGGAAACTATGGTCATTGTATTAATTCCTTCCCCCTTGACCTTCTCATCAAACGTGGTTTGTTAATCCTTTTGCTTCTTAGTGATAAACTAGGTTCTCTTTTTACCTTTTCTCTCTCTTTTTTTCTTTTTTATCCAAAGGAAAGGGTTTTCCAATGCAGTGTAAGTTATATATAGTTGACTTCATATACTGATAATAGTCTACTACCAGATATTGACCAGATACTGTATTTTATTTCTAGCAGTGAACTAACACATATTCACTATTGGTTAAAGACAGAGAATACTGCAAATATTTAGCTTCTAATATCCACCATGTTTGGAAAGTAACTAAAACTGGATCAGAGATCTAAGCGTGGAGTTGAGGTTGGGCAATGGCACAATGGTGAAAATGCAATGCTTCACAAGGCTGGCCCACGTGAGAAGATCCTGCGCTTGCATCCAGAGAAGTTCTCGAGTATGCTGGGCATGAGATTGCCTGTGAGCTGGGACTGGCCAAAATTAGGGGTGGATAATGGTGCCATAACCCTGTTTGGAGTTCTATCACTCTGTCTCTCTCCCTTATTCTCCCTCTGTTATAATCTGAATATTGATATCTCCCCCAAATTTGTATGTTGAAGCTTTATCACCAATGTGATGGGATTAACAGATGGGCCCTTTGGGAGATCATTACATTATGAAAGCAGATCCCTTAATTAATGGAATCTGAATTTTTGTAAAATAGACCTATGTGAGTCTATTCTTCACCTTCACCAAGTGAAGAAAGTCCCAGCTGTGAGCAAGACTTTCTCCAGACATCATATCTGCAGGTACTTTATTCTTGGACTTCTCAGACTCCAGAACTGTGAGAAATAATATTTACTGCTGATAAACCACCTGGTTTGTACTGTATCTATTACAACACTTCTGTCGGGCTAAGTAAGACATATGGTATTTTAACAATATTGACTACAAAATTATTTAAATTAGAAAACTAAATAATTTCTGTTATTTACTAAATTAACAGACTAAAATAATCAAATTATTATAATTATCTGAAAAGTCTGAAATAATTTCAACATAATTAAGATAAAAGCCCATAGACTTTTTAAAACATAAAAAGTTCACTACAAAATAACTATAGAAAACTTACAGCAAATGTACTAGATAATGAGGCATTGAAAGAGGCAGAAAAATTATAAGACTTCTGTCTTCTACTACTTGTATTCAACATTTTTCTGGAGATCCTAGGCAGTAAAGTAAGATAATAAAAAAAAATTAAAAGTACAAAGAATTTCAAGGGATAAATAAAACTGTCTTTATTTGCAGATGATATGATTGTGTTCAGAGAAAATCCTAGGATCAACAAATAAATTGCTAGAATAAAAAGAAAGTTTATCAAAGACTCTGGATACAAAATCAATATAAAAATCTATTTATTTTCTACCTACCAGTAATAAGCAGTTAACAAATGAAATTTTGAATTGCACTATTTACAATGTTATAAAAATATGAATTGTCTGGAAAGAAATATCACAGTGTATGTAGAAGTCCTCTATAGGAAAAAAAATGACAAGAAAATAATGAGAAGCATTTAAGACCTAATTAAATATACAAACAAGCATACTTATAAGTTAGAATTTAATATTATTTCCAAACTGATTTATAGATTCAATGTAATCACAGCCAAAATATAATTTTTTTTTAACTTTCTTCAAGATGTCCAATGTTTTCTCTTCAAGAACAACTTGGATGGACCAGCAGTTAGCGTAATGGCTATGTCGCTGGACTCCCACATAGTCGACCGCGGTTTGCGTCCCGGACCCAGTGGCTTAAACTCACGCCGGGCGCGTGTGCGTGCGTGCCCAAGATCCCGAGAGGAGAATGGAGGAGAAGGGATTGCGGTGTGGCCATCCCCCCGGGGGGTGATTTCTCGCTTTCTGTCTCTATGTCTCTCTCTCTCTGTCTGGCGAGCTCACGCACCCTATAGCGAAAATCTCTAAAAAAAAAGAAAAAAGAACAACTTGGAAAACTGACTTTCTTTACCAGATTTAAAAAATTATTATTAAGGTATAATAATTAGAATAGCATGGTGGGTTTTTTTCAGGAAAAAGTAAAAATTATAGATAAAAATTAAAAATTCAGAATATCCACAGACATATAAACACATTATATGATAGAGGTGACATTGCAGATCAGTTAAAAATGACAATGTCAATATAATGAAAATGGTCCTCCTGTGAAATAATATAAAACTTGACTTTTACATTAAGATAGCAACAAAAACAGTTGTTCCTATAAAGACACTATACCTGTTACTGTTACAACATTCTGTAAGTATTACATGTATTCTTTTTCTTTTTAATTTTCAAGTCTGATATATTCATTAACAAAAATTACCTAGCTACATTACATAGTCCTCAGATACTGCACAGCTTGATATCTCGCCCTCTGTGAGTATCTCATCTCAATATATTTGTATCTATTTCCTTTACTGCCAGAGAGAGTGTGCACTTGTTAGGAGAGAGAGAAAGAGAGCACCCCTAATGGGTGAGGTCATGCTGCAATCCCTTTCCTCCATTTCTCCATGCCTTCATGATTATTATTATTATTTTTTTGAGAGGTTGTTATAGGGCAAGTGCGTTCGCCAGAAAGACAGAGACAGAGAGACAGAAAGCGAGAAATCACCCGCCCAGGGGGAGATGGTGACACCACAATCCCTTCTCCTCCATTCTCCTCTTGGGATTTTGGGCACGCACGCACACATGCCCAGAGTGAGTTTAAGCCACCAGGTCTGGGATTCAAACCACGGTGGACTACATGGGAGACCAGGGACATAGCCATTACACCATGTGCTGGCCCCAATGACTTCAGGATTTAAGACATGCTTGTGCACATGCCCACTATGTTCTTCAAGCTGTGAGAGCCTAGATTTAAACCATATTTGACCATGTGGGATCCAGTCTCTTAACTGTTGACCTATGGGGCTGGACCTATATGAAAATATGAATAGCTCTACTACCATTGTTTGTTAAGGACTGTCAGCAATTCATTTCACACCAATAAGGCAATTCTGATTGCTGTCTCCCAAAAGAGTTCCACAATCCCATTCTGGGGGTGGCCTTTCTATGATTATTATGATATTTCTTAAAGAAAACACACTGTGTATTGTTACTTTGAGAACTGAGCCATAGGATTGGGAGTAAAGAACTGATCAGTATCAAATTAGAAAAGGGAAAAACAATGTATAGAAATGTTATCAAGGTGGGGGTTGCTATGAGCAACTGAGTTTCCACCTCCCTGGGGACACTCTGAAGCTACATTAAAAATGTGCCATAGAATTTCTCTCTCAAAGTGCTGGCAGGTGACATGGTGGTTAAGGGTGTTGGACTCATATGGCAGGTCATGGTTCGAGTCCCAGACCTGGCAGCTTGCTTTCTCACTTTCTCTTTCTCTCTCAGTAGCTCTTGCTTTATCCCGTTCTGATCAAATTAAAAATAAATACATAAATAAAGTTAAATTAATAAATAATTATTTTAAAAATTCTCTAAATTAAGTAAGATTGGCACATAAATCACAGAAAACATCTTTATATTTAACTTTCAGGTACACAACCATTTTAATATAAGTACATCCCAAATATTGGGTAGAATATAGTTAGAATAAAATTAAATTTTCTTCTGAAATTCAAATTTAACCAAGTGTCCATTTGCTACATCTGGTTTTTAGTTACAAGAGAATAGTGTTTATTTACCAGCTTTATTTTGTCTTACTTGAACCATGGTTGTCCCTATTATTATTAATTCTGTTGGCGTTTTGGGCTGATGAATGAGTGAGTGTTTGAGTAGGCTTTCTCTGGTGGCCTATGTTGACACATCCCAGAACAGAAACCCAGAGGCATATAAAATAGCCAAGGCCACAGGTAGTCAAGTTATGCCTGCACACAACTGACTCAATGATCCTGGCAGTAAAATGGAGACCAAAACCATGAGAGTCTGGGCATGATACTCAGTGATTCACAGTATTTAAAATCCAAACTTTTCATCACAAACACCACAACAAGATGGGTGATATTTCTCACAAAAGGCTTTTTCCTATTTAAAAAAAGTTTACATATATTTTTACAAATTAATACTTTTAATTTTTCTAAGGTTGCATTTAATCACTGTATGCATTGACAGTGTATGACATTACTTCTTCCAGCACTAATACGGTGCATATCAGTCAAGACAAAAACACTGCTGCATACAATACTATCAGGTAATCATTTTTTATTTTTAGACTTCTTCCTCTTATGGCCCAGTCACGTGGCATATCTGTGTTATACATTCCCACACACAATCACAGGGTTTTTCTGGATCCACTACTTTCCAGTAGCCACTTAATGCAGGTTCCTCTCTTCTGTTTCCCAAACAGATGGGGCAGGATAGTTTCCTCAACTGCTGTCCACCTATAAGCAATGAGATCATTGGGGATGATTAGCCATGTCTGTGTATCTTCTCACTTTAAATCTCCCCTATTGCTCTGGTTTAGAATTAATGTTTTTGTTTTTGTTTTTGTTTTTCAACTAGAATATTTTACTTTTTTTATGGAGATGAGTTTAATATTTTTTCCTATGTGGTGAGTTTTTGGAAGTGGCACTATTTTTCCTACCAATTCTGTCTGATTAAAATGGGATGGTGGTCTTCTCATTTACTTCAGTCTTTGGTGCTAACAAGAGGACTTACCTTTGTTCTTGGTCTATCTTTGTTGTGGGCCCAGCCTCCAAAAAGAAAGCCTTGTGTTGTCAGGTGGTATTTGGTTGAAGTCCTTTTGTAGTATAAGCATAAACTGAGACTGCCGTTGCTGGTGGGGCCAGCTGCCTTCATCCTAGGGCAGAACCGTGTGTCCTGGTAACTTCAGAGCTTCTATTCTTTCAGCTTTTCATAGAATAGATCCCTCTTGCCTCTTTTTGACTAAATACATTCGGGTGCAATATCTGAGAATATTTATTTTAACTAAAAGTGTGAAATGCAAGGACAGTGCCTAACTATGAGGAAGTTCATAAAATGACAAAACATTCCTTTTAGTGCACAGAGAGTGCCACAGGCAGCCGTCAAAATTTCTTTTTCATTGGACCTTCTTTCCTGCTGCATTTACTAAGCCTCCAACTTTTACAAAATCATCATACATTCTGTTATGGCTAGCTTGAAAAGGTACTGCAGATGAGTACATTCTTTGAAGTGACTACCCAAAGACAGTGCAATTCATCTTCCTCATGCTGGTTGGCCCTTCAAAATAATGTGGTGATTATCTCACCAAAATATGCCTCATTGGCAGAGGAAATCGAGAAGGGACAAAATCTTTGATAGGGAAAGGTTTTCCATACTACTATGTGTAAGTGTGTGTATAAATTCATATTTATATATATAAACATGTTACACACACACACACACACACACACACACAGATAACATCAAGGTGTAGTTAATGAATGTTTAAACAATATATAGGTAGTTTTTTGAAATGTATTTTCTTAATGACTCAGGACCTGCCATTTCTATCATTTGCTTTCAACTTGGAAATTTTATTGAAGGTTTTTTCTAACTGGTTATTCTTTTCATAAAGCTATTTAATGAAAATTGTTGCTGAAGTATAGAAATTTCAGATCATTGTCATTACATGTAATATCTTTTAATGTAGGAAGGAGCTCTAAAAATTGAATATCTAAAAAGAAGGAAGCATATATTCTTCTGTAACACTTGACCCAGACTTGTAGTAAGAACTTAGCTGACACTAGTGGCTGGAATATTAGTTAAAATAATAGCTGAAAGGGAGTGAGGCGTGATTTCCATAACCTTTATTGTGTCATCAGAGTTAATTAATCTTAGGTTTTTCAGAATGCAGGGATGACAGACCTTATAGAATTTTCAAAAGCGGAGACAGAAAGAGCTGTTGTTTTTATAAATGCATCATGCAAGAGGATGGGGATATATCTATATATATAGTTACACACATAAAGTTTCTCTGTCATCTCCCTCTGTCACACACACACACACACACACACACACACACACACACTTTGGGTAAGCCAGACAAATAATAAATCAGCTAGATAGCTAGTTCTGTATCTCAAACTACATAAAGTAAAACCTGAACTATGGGAGCAGAAATAGAAATGGGCATAAAAGTTTGGGACTTGGAACTAGAACTGAAAAATGAATACATTGGATACATTATGAGAAAAGAAGAGGCACTAAGAGAAAATTTGGGGGTTTTCTTTGTTGTTCTTTTGTTTTTTTTGAGTTTGGAAAAGAAACAACCTAGTGATATCTTTGTCTAAGATTGTATACCAAGGGAACAATATTGGGCTATGAATTAGGTTAGTATTAAATTGGGTGTGTAAATAATAACTCAAAAGTAAAAATACATACTTGAAAAAGCAGACCCTAATATGTAGATAATTAGAAGAAATTCTCCAATTCGGTCATTAATCTGAAACTACATAGACATATTTAATATTCAAGAAACACATTTACCTTCTTTCTAGTGTGTAGATCTGAACAAAATTAATTTTCTAGGTGATGGATTTACTACTAAATATACACAATCAAAACTAGTAATAACAGGGAACCAGCAGTTAGCGTAATGGCTATGTTGCTGGACTCCCACGTAGTCGACCGCGGTTCGTGTCCCGGACCTGGTGGCTTAAAACTCATGCCGGAAGCGTGTGTGTGCGTGCCCAAGATCCCAAGAGGAGAATGGAGGAGAAGGGATTGCGGCGTGACCATCTCCCCTGGGGGTGATTTCTCACTTTCTGTCTCTCTGTCTCTGTCTGTCTGGCGAGCGCACATGCCCTATAGCGAAAAACCTCTAAAAAAAAAAAAAAAAAAAACAAACAAACCAAAAAAACTAGTAATAACTGACAGCTAACAGTGAGTTTGACTGGTTAACCATTCATTTATTGCATGTCTAGTATAAAACTGCGTAGATCTAAGTTCTTATATATATCAAATGATTTAATTCTCATAAATCTATGAAGCAGTTAATCATATCTCTATTTTACAAATAGAGAAAATGAGGCAAAGAGATACTTAATCACTTCATCAAATATTATAGTCAAGACAATGTTTAATGCCTCTTGAAATACAAAAAAATATATATAAACATAGCTAAAGATAATCTTGTTTTACTACCCATAATTTTTTTGAGAGTTTTTTGCTATAGGGCATGTGCATTTGCCAGAAAGATAGAGAGAGGAGACAGAAGGACAGAAAGCGAGAAATCATCCCCCGGGGGGGGATGGTCACACCACAATCCCTTCTCCTCCATTTTCCTCTCGGGATCTTGGGTATGCACTCACATGCACCTGGCGTGAGTTCAAGCCACCAGGTCTGGAACTCAAACTGCAAATGACTACATGGGAGTCCAGTGACGTAGCCATTACACCAACTTCTGGTCCCACCCATAATATTTTTGAAAGCATTATATTTGTATAAAATATGGGCATTGATAACACTAAATTAGCACAATATTAAGATTTTTTACTAGAATATTGTTTAAAAATTAAAAATAAAACTTTGTCAATTGAGAGTAGAAAAGTAGACTAAATAATTGTGTAAAGGATAAATAAGAATTCAAAAAGATTTGTCAATTTAGGGACCAGCACTTAACATAATGGCTATATTGCTGGACTCCCATGAGGTCCACCCCAGTTCGTGTCCCGGACCCGGTGGCTTAAACTCACGCTGGACGCGTGTGCGTGCATGCCCAAGATCCTGAGAGGAGAATGGAGGAGAAGGGATTGCGGCATGGCCATCCCCCCTGGGGGTGATTTCTCACTTTCTGTCTCTCTGTCTCTCTCTGTCTTTCTGGCGAGCACACGCGCCCTATAGCTAAAAATCTCTCCGAAAAAAAGAAAAAAAAAAATGTCAATTTAGAGCCATTTGGTATAAAGACAAATATCTTATACACATTTATGGTCCTTAGCAAATTATGCTATTGCAACATATAACACTACTGATTACAAAATTTATTCAGAGTTTAAGAAGTAATTAAATCATATCTACAATATTCTCATTAAAAAATAGGTAAGTTTGCATATTCAAAATATTAGTAATGAAAATTTCTGTCCTCGTCTCCTCTGAGGGTGGAGAGCAAAATCTTTAGTATTTATGTAATCTCCTAGGATTGCTGTAATAAACTGTCATAAGTTTAGTGACTTAAAATATCAGAAATATATTCTCTCAAAGTTCCAGAGGCTCCAAGTCTAAAAATTAAGTTTTCAGCAGGGAAGCACTCCTTTCTAAGGCCCAAGGGGAAAATCCTTTATTGCATCATGTAGTGTCTGGTGAGTCTAAGCCTTCCTTGCACATGAATCACTCCAATCTCTACTTCTATCTTCATAGAACCTTCTTCTCCATATCTATGTCGTATTTCAGTTTCTAACAAAATACTTGTCAGTGGATTTGGAGCTCACCAGGATAATGCATGATGCCTTCATCTCAAGATCTTTAATATGCTTACCTATGCAAAGACCTTTTTTCCATATAAAATTACATTTCCAGTTTCTGTGGACATATCTTTGGTGAGGGAGGACATCATCCAACACACTACAGGTTTTGTTTTAATGTATTTATTTTATGTAACTATTTGTTTAATTTAATTATTTTATTTAATTATGTGTTTTAAAGTATTTATTTAATTCATGATAGAGTAAGACTGCATGGATTAGAGAGACAAAGAGAGAGAGGCACCTGCCACAGAACTCAATTCATCAATCCTCTTCCACTAATCCTCCAGCATGACAAGGTCTTGCATAGGTAAGCATGGACCTCGTGTGTTTTCAGGCTAAATTGGCTGGGGACTCCAACTGCAATTGGCATGTGGCTTTCAACTCTGCAGTCCAGGTTACCAAGAGCACCACAGAGGCAGGGCCCCACTACAGTTTTTCAAGGCATAGTGTAGACTTCTGGTTGCAAACAGCAGAAGTCATTTATATCAAATAGGAGAATATTATTATGATGACAGATGTGCAGCTATGAGAATACTTTGATAAAGATCTATGAAAATAGGATACATAACAGAACAGGCTAACAAGAATATGGAATAAGATGGCTTTCTCCAGGCACACTGGCTTGAGGAACCATAGATAAAGCTTATCGATCTTTACTCCAGTCCTCTGATGATAATGTGATTCTGCTGAAAATGTTTATGTCTGCTTTGTTTAGTGCACTGTGAATTAACCTACTCGACTTGCCCATGGGACTCTACTTTCCCCTTCGTGTGGTTTATATATCAAATGTCTGATAATTATGTTTCTAGATATTTTATTATCTTTTCCTGCTTCTACCAGATAATTCTTTCTTAGACTTTGAATTCTGGTGTGTGAATTAGAGAATCTTACCTACTCACTTCTTCTGTACTTGTCCAGTGACAAAGAGATGACTAGTTGTAGGTCATATTTTCCCATCTAATATAGTTAGTGGTGTCTGGGACTGAAAGGTAGGAATTGATTATTTTCTGGTTCAGTCTTTCTATTGCAAATATAAGAATAGTGGCTCAGGGGTTAGAATTTAGACAAGGCAGATAACAACATTTTGAAATCTATAGTACAAAGAGCAGTAACCAGTTCTTCACATTGTGTGAATCCTCAAAGTTTCTTATACTATTATGTACCTATTAATTAGAACATGATGAACCACAATAACTTTTGCTATTTCAAAATTTGACAGAGGAAAGAAAAGATAATAATTTTAATGCATGACTCTAAGTTTCATATTGTTAAATATAACATAAAGTACGTGTATTATAGACCATTTGAAAACAATTCAACAAATTTTTTGTCGATGAATAAACATGTATAAGCATGACTATTATAATGATAATATTATAACATAAATTTGGCCTCAAGACTATGCTTAAAATATTAGAATACATACCGAGACTTACCTTTTGTTTAAAAGTTTTAAAAGGAAGTATTCAAGTAAAATTATTAATGTTTACTGTTATATCTGTGTTTTCAAATTAAATTTTGAAGGTTACTTTGGTCGTGTAATAAAAAATAACAAAAACTTGGGACCAGCAGATGGCATACTGGCTATGTTCCTGGACTCTCACGTAGCCAACTGTAGTTCGAGTCCAGGACCCAGACGCTTAAAATTCACTCTGGGTGTGTGTGTGTGTGTGCATGCCCAAAATCCCAAGAAGACAATGGAAGAGAGGGCTTGTGGTGTGGCCATCCTCCCAGGGGGTGATTTCTCACTTTCTGTCTCTCTCTCTCTGGCAAGCACACATGCTCTATTTTGAATAATCTTTCTCTAAAAAAAAATAAATAAATAAATAAAAAGAATAAAACTTAATAAAGAACACATTGATACACATTTAGGGGAAAAAAAGCATTTAAAATGATTAAATTAGGGACCAGCAGATGGAGAAATGGTTTCATTGCTGGACTCCCACAGAGTCGACCGCAGTTCAAGGTCTGGACCCAGTGACTTAATCCTCACAAGGGGCATGTGTGCATGGTTGCCCAAGATCTCAAGAGGATAATAGAGGAAAATGGATTGTGGTATGGGGTGATTTCTAACTTTCTGTTTCTCTGTCTCTCTGGGAAGTGCACATGCACTATAACAAAAATCTCTCAAAAAATAAAAATAAATTAAAAAGTAAAAATAAAAATAAAAAGTGATTAAATTAAAAATACATGAATATTTTAATGGAAAAGTAATGTGTTCCACATGATTTCGTTTTTGCCATGGAAATTAGGCTTATGAGAATTTTTGTCAAATAGTGGTATTTTTATATCACTTATGATTTTAGTTATCCTGTTATTAAACCCCAAAACATATATCTGACACAAAGAACATACTTGATAAACTCCACTTGAATTAATGATATTCTTTACTAGCGCTCACTCTCTATCTTGTAAGATTATATTTCATCACTATTTCCTCAATTTTCTGAATCATTTTTGCTCTTCTCAAGCTGTTCTAATTTTTATGTCTTAAATATCAATTAGATATTTCAAAAAATCAGAATGAATAAACTAATGTTATAGTGCACATAAGCCAGTTGAAATGTTGTGACACTGGATTTACTGGGTGGATTCTTCCTATGTACCAGTAATCTCTTATCATTTTTTCCAGTTTCCCTACCATACTTGAGAGTATTACATAAACAATAATCCCATATTTAGAATTTATGATACTATTTGTTCTTTTAAGCATCTCATGTCAGACACTGTAATGGAAAACAAATTATTTTATTTAAGGTCTACAAGTTCACACATGTCTGAGAATTTGACTAATAAAATTAATATATACTGGATCATATAAAATAATTGTTAAACTATCTGAAAAGATGAAAATTTTCTAAACCATAGCTAAATCTGTGGTGCTAATATTAAAAACATTGATTCGGTGAAATGGAAATAACCATTGAATAGAAAGCAGTGTAAGTGGAGTTTCAGCCTTGACGTTATCTTGGAATTTACTAACAATGTAGAATTTCAGGCCTCCTCCAGAGGATCTGAATCAAATTCTGCTTTGTTCCCTTTAGTTTTCTTTCCTTTGATCATGATAGAGCACTTGTACATGCATGTGAAAGTGTGAGTGTGTGTGCGTATGAGAGACGGACAGACAGACAAAGAGAATCACTCTCCCCCAGGCCTGAGCATCCCTTAAATCCTCCTGTTAGAGTTGTTTAGTTTGCCAGATCCTGTGCACCAGCACACACGCTCAGAGTGTTTTCAGACCAAGAACTTGAACCATGGTGGCAGTGTGGGTTTTGTTTGTCATGAGTGGTGCATTACTGTTAGTGCACTGAGATAGTCCAAATTCGGCTTTATATCAAGATTTCCAGATGATTCTTCTGCACATTATGTTTGAGAAGTTGTGCTCTGAGATAATAACATTTCTAAAATCTCATGGAAGGCATTCAGGTTTTTCGTAGTAAGACAATATAGCTTTATAATAAAAATCTCAAAAGCATGAAACTGATTCAATGAGATATATCGGTACTGTACCAGACACGCTTATAGCCTTCCGGGGTGAAATTTTTTTTTTTTTCTTTTGGGAGAGAGGGATTTTTGCTAAACAGTGTGTGTGTGCTCACCAGAGAAAAAGAGAGAGACAGAGAAACAGAAAGCAAGAAATCACCCTGCAGGGGCGATGGTCATGCCACAATCCCATCTTTTCTATTATCTTCTTTGGATACTGAGCACTCGCACACACGTGCCTGATGAGAGTTTCAAGATGCTGGGTCTGGAACTCAAACCTTGGCTGGTCATGTGGGAGTCCAGCATCTTAACCACTACACAACCTGCAGGCCCCAGAGTGATATTTTTAAAACACTACCACATTATGTGTGAACCAGGTATGACAATAAAACTGAATATACTTCCTAACCTATTTACCTTGTTTATATGCATTCTTGTGTCACTTTCTCATCACATACTGCATGCATGCCTTGAAAAATCATATTGAACCTCACGAAGATGTATAATAACTAAATGTAAATCAGAAGTTACAAAATAAAATATATTATTAAAAAAAAAAAAAAAAACTGAATATGCTGTCATTCACTATGACCCAGCCGGAAAACAAGATTGCTATCAACCAGGTTGTCCTAGTCAGCCAATAAAAGTGCAGGGTGCCCAGTTAAATTTGAACTCCAGATTAATTAGTAGGTTTTATTATGCCCTTGTTCTAAATATTACATAGGACATGTTTACAATGAAAAACTTTAGGTGTTCATCTGAAACTCATATTTAACTAGTCTTCCTTTAATTTTATCTGACAGCCATAGTATTTTCATTTCTCTAGGCCTTTCTAATTTCTGCAAATGATGTCATTGAACCCTCTTTCACTTGGATCTGGGCAGAAAAACCTACATGAAGGAAGCAAATGAGCAAATAATATATTTTCTGTGATGTCAGCATTCTCTAATAACCAACCAGTTTGCTCTCACTTCTTTTTTTCCTGGGGTGAGGCTTATGGACCTGGCTGACTATGGGCTATTTCTATAAGCTCTGTGATGGCTGATCGCAGTGGCTGTTAGCTTCTTAGGAACGTGAGCCCGCTATAATGTTTGTCCTCAGCTTGGGACTTTAATTGTAATTGTTGGACACCACACACATACACACACACATTCCAATGGATAACTTATTATTCATACGGTATCTCTCCACTCTGAAGCAGTGATTAATTTAGAAAAATTCTCATTCTCTAATTCAGACAGAAAATGGATTAATTCTTGTGCCAAACTCATAATCAACTATATTTCTAATCCATAAGAAGGCAAATAAATATTATTCCTTTCCTTTGATTTTCAAGGTATCTCTAAATCCACCTAAATCTTTGTCCTTAATTTGTCAAATAACTGCCATTATCCTGCATTGCTTTAGCCATAGACCAGAGCTCTCATTAGACCAACTCAGCCTGACTGTAAATGTCTGTAAAGTGCTTCCTTTCTAACCTCTCCAGCACCAGTTTCTGCTACTCTAATCTATCACACCCAGCAGCACCAAGAACCATCTCCTGAAAGTGTCATTTTTGATAATATCACTCTTTTTCTCAGACCCTGAAGTGGATCAGACCAGACTTTGAGGCAAAAGAGCCCAGCTATGAATTTGATAAAACATGAATTCTATATGAAAATTCCTTGCTGTTCGCAATTTGGAAGACTCTTTTGATCAATCATTCATTACCAAAACAATTAGTCGGTCATAAAGCGCTTCTGTCAGAATTTATAATTAGTTTCATAAAGCACTGCTAGTAGATTCCTCCATGGCCTACTTAAGGGAGTTTGCCAACCACAGTTCAAATCCCTGCCTCGGGACTTGGAAAAACTTGCAGGATGCATGTACATGTATATACCAAATCCCAACAAAATGAGGAAATGGAGTAGGAGAGATTGAAGCATGACCACACCACAATGAGGGTTGCCTTCTTCCTCTCTTCCTCTCTCCCTGTCTTTTTTACCCCCCTGGTGAGTGCACGTGCCCTATGGAAATTTTAAAAATAGAGCACAGCAAGTATCTCCTAAAGGTGTCTTCATAAGGAAAGAGTGAGTAAACACTTCCAAGTTGCTTTAAAAATATATATATTTATTAAGTTTTATTTATTATTATTTTTTTAACCTGACCAGAGAGAGATATGAAGGAGAGAAAGGGAAAGTGAGAAAGCAAGCATCCAGGTCCGGAACTTGAACCGTGTCCGCCCTGTGGGAGTCCAGCACTGCAACTTCCATGCCACCTGCTGGCCCTCCAAGTTGCTTTTATACAAATAACTATAATATATTGTTACCAACCAATTAGTTGCTCTTCTGCCACCATTATAAAGAGTAAATGATGATTCCGTATCTAATAACAATGTAAGTTTCAACGTACTTGAAAAAGAATCTATCCTTAGGGAATATCCTGGTACTGTTTTAATTCTCAATGAGGAGGACTAAATAAACTAATAAGTAACTCTCATTTGATACATAGAGTCAATATATTTGATACATATTTATCCAGAACCTTGCCTAGGTAGGAAAACACTTCTTGTACCATGCAGGTTGCTTGCTACATGTATGTATTATCCTAGATAGCTCATACACAGAAAAAAATTCATCTACTCAGAACTCTGGTGAACTGAGGTATAAGCGATTTTTCGGGCAACAGAAGTAGACTGAGTTAAGTCCTAATTTGTTGACAAGAGTTGTATATCAAGTATGGTGATTATTTGACACGCTTCTCCTTTTTTCAGATTATGTTTGGGGCATAGTTTTGTCTTTTTTTTTTTTTTGATGACTTGACCTTGTCATGAAAACATATACAAATATGTTAGTCAGTCTAGGATGATGAGGAAGACTGAGAATCCTTTTACTAAGAATCAGTAGACTAGCATGATATTTTGTTGTTTACAAAGCTGTTTATTTTTTTCAGTCTCTTTATGTCATTCTACTTTTACTTGTTTAGTTAGTGTGTTTCCCTGTGGCATTGCACTTTTTATTTTACTGTTATTGCAAGTGCAATGAGTGAGTCTATACAAAAATTCAGAGCCCTCTTCAGGTAGCTTTTTCACACAAGGGATGCTGATTTCCCATATTACAGAGATTCTACTTAATCTAGGTGCTTCTTTAAGAATGTGTGAAAAACTGTTTTTGTTTTAATTTTTACTAAACCGTGCATGCACTCACCAGAAAGAGCCAGAGAGAAAAAGAGGGAAGAAGGAAACATGAACAAGCACCCATCTGCCCCCAGAGAAGATGACCATGCTGCAGTCCCTTTTCCTCCATTTTCCTTTTGGGATTTTGGGCACAAATACACAAGTGCCTGGATTGTATCCCAAACCACCATGCCTGGGACTCAAGCAGTGCCGTTGGTCATGTGGGATCCAAGTCCCCAACCACCACGACACCAGCTGGACCAAGAGCTTCTAGATTTAACTATACCATGTAATGTCAGAGCTTGGCATCATCATTCCTGTCCTTACCACAAGAAAACAAAAAAACAGAAATAAAAACCCGAGAAACAGAAAATTGACTAATATTCTTAGAACTGCCAAACTACCACTCCCAAATCTAGGGTGATAGCTAAATACAGAGAATCACAACTGAGGTCTATTTACCAAAAAAAACTTAAAATGGGAGTCAGAAGATGGTATGGTGGTTATATCACTGGTCTTGCACATGGGTGACTGGGGATCAAGTTCCAGAACTGGTGACTTGAAACTCATGCCAGGCATATGTGTGTGTTTGCCCAAAAGAAGAATAGAGGAGAAGGGATTACAATATGACCAGACTCCCTGAAGGTCATTTCTCATTTTCCCTCTCACTGTCTCTGTCTCTGTGTCTCTGTCTCTCTGTGTGTCTCTCTCTCTCTCTCTGGCAAGTGCATGCACCTCAAGGCAAAAACCTCTAACAAAGGAAAAAAAAAAAAATAACTTAAAATGTAGGAACAGTTATGGGCCAGCAGGTGGTGTGGTGGTGAAAGTGCTGAACTTCCACATGGCTGAACAAGGTTCTAGTCCCTGAACAAATCACACCAGTTGCATGTGCATGTGTGCACAAAATCCCGAGAGGAGAATGAGGGAGAAGGGATTGCAATATGGCCATCCCCCCAGGGGGTGATTTCTCACTTACTCTCTCACTATCTCTCCCTGGGAAGCACATGTGTCCTATGAAAAAAACTTAGAAAAATAAAGGAATACTTAGATGATAATTTTGAAAAATTGTTGAAGACTAAATGTAGACGTTTATGTGAATAAGAAAATCCTAAGGTCTTCAGTCTTAAAAGAACTTTTGCACATGAGTGGGTCTTATGTTCAGGAATTTCATCAAGTTCTCTCGAAGAAGAGTCAAAAATATCCTCATGTTTTTGGCAGAGGTGAGGGAACCATTTTAAAAACACCCAGCTGTTTTTATAAAGGAGAAATGAGAACACCAGAACCTACTGAAAATGAGTGGAGTCTATAAGAACAAAGACAACAGAAACAGTACATACACCCTGTACTCCAGAGAATAAACTTATTTTTCACAGGGATAATGGCTGATAATTTTGATACTGTTACATACATAACAGGGAAAGCAAAATTAAGTAAACTCATAGCATAGTGGGCTCTTGAAGTTGCAGTGGGAATGTATAGATACATAAAAAGAGTAGGCTGGAATTATCCATGCATTCATAGATTAGTGTTGAAGGCATCAATAAGAATTCATGTTTAGCTTAATGCATATACATAAGGTTACAGATAAAGATATTTATAAATATGTGAACATACACAAGTTAGAATACTCACATATATTTTCTTGACCTTGCAATGGTTTTAGAATATGTCTTCCCCAAAATTTATGCATTGAGCCATTGCAACAGGATTAAGGACACAAAGACTTAATCCAATTATAATGTTGAAATGTGGGGATTTGAGAAAGAAATTTGTGATTGGGTGATTAGGGTGGGCCACCACGATTGAGCCCTGATGGGTATAAAAAGAGAAGAAATGGGGCAGGCAGAGGCCCTATGGAAAACAGACTAAGCCTTCTCCACTTATACCCTTCATCCTCTCTATTGTCAGTCATGCTATAATGCTAGCCCCATACCTTCATAAATCAAATAAACCTCTATTTATTTTTTAAAAACACTATTCTTTTTTAAGCTTATTTTTTTTCCACAAGCAAGAGACAGCATCCCCAATCATTTCTTCTTGCTGCCATCCATTCCCTGCCTTAGCCACACTGGATCACAGGCACATGCACACTTGGTGCATTCAGGGTGGTCCCTGGAGGTAAATTTGGAAGCTTACCATGCGGGTCAGCCTGGCAGAGCTGTCTTCTACTGCTGCACCACCATCAAGGCCCAAATCTCTGTTCTTTGCTAATCATCCAGTCTCAGGAATTTCTGTAAGCCACAAGGTAACAGATCCTGTCAAAGAGGGTTAAAAAGGAAGGAATATCCAGTAGCAATAACTAAACTTGCACCATATCTTGTTTTATAATACCATTCTACAATAAAAGGAGCCAAGCTTCTTGGAAAAATTGCTGATTCTAGGATTGCTGTGGGATGTAGAACACGATGAGTGTGAAGCATCTTGTAGTGTCAAAAAGTAAGGAAATGTTTTCCCCATGAAATCCTCATATATACATACACACAGTAACGGCACTACATCAAAGGAACACAAGATCTAACAGAAAGGCTCTCACTAGCCAGGGATGAAGCAATTTGAGCAATAAAATAAGAAAGTTGTAATGGATAATAACCTATAGGTTAGCATAAATATATGAGTTATTATGATATAAATAAATGGTTAAATAAATTAATAAAAAGGGGAGAAGAAAAATATTCTATGTACAAGAACCCCAGATCATTCATATAGATACGTTTTCCTCAAGGAAGGAGAGTCTCTGCTTCTTACACGTTAACTATGTATAGACAATTTCTTTCAAATAGTTAAAGGAAAATGGGTAGGAAAGTCCTCTTACATGGAGAAATCTGAAGAAGTCTGCTTCAGCCAGGTGACCAGGGTCAACATGAACAGTCACAAACTCAGTTGATACACTTGACCCTTATGTCATGTGAAGAGATGGCATTTTACCGTTCTGATCTCCCTGCCTGCAACCCACACCCTAATCTAATGATATGGAAGTCATCAGACAAATGATCAGTTCCAGTTGTTCTCAAACCTGTCAAGGTCCTAAAAATAAATAAGGCAGGGAGATTGTTCTAATCAAAAGGAATTTACAGCCACAATACTAAACTAAGTTGAGCATATTATGTTTCCTGGATGGGATCCTTTAAGAGGACACTAAGTAAAAATTAAGAGAACTTGAATAAAATACAAACTTTTGTTAATAACAGTGTATTCACGGTGGTTCATAAATTCTAATATACCATATTAAAATAAAGTGTTGGGAACCAGCAGTTAGCGTAATGGCTATGTCGCTGGACTCCCATGTAGTCGACCGCGGTTCGCGTCCCAGACCCGGTGGCTTAAAACTCACGCTGGGCGCGTGTGCGTGCGTGCCCAAGATCCAGAGAGGAGAATGAAGGAGAAGGGATTGCGGCGTGACCATCCCCCCGGGGGCTAATTTCTCGCTTTCTGTCTCTACATTTCTCTCTGTCTGGCGAGCGCACGCGCCCTATAGCAAAAACCTCTCAAAAAAAAAATAATAAAATGAAATAAATAAATAAATAAAGTGTTAACGAGCCCACAAATAACATAGTGGTTATGGTTACATCACTGGACTCCCACATAACTGACCACAGTTTGAGTCTCAGACTCAGTGGCTTGAAACGCATACTGGGCACATGTGCGTGCATGCCCAAGATCCCAAGAGGGGAATGAAGGAGAAGGGATTGTAGCATGATCATCCCCCTCTGGGGTAATTTGTTACTTTCTTGTCTCTCTCTCTCTCTCTCTGACAAAAACTTCCAATAAATAAATAAATAAGGTGTTAATAATAAAGTAAATGAGATGTTCCATATAGGAAAACCCATTACTGGTTTTTTTTTTCATTTTCTTTTCCTGTTAATCTAAGGCTGTACTTAAAATATTCTACTAAGTATTATGAAGATGTTCTTTTGAATATGGACTTCATTCGTATAGTGGGAAGATTTAATTCAAACTTTAAGTGAACTGTACATGGTTTATTGCAATGTTAACGAGGGAAAATGATAAATGTATATATACATGTGTATACATATAAAAGGGGACTTCAAACATTCATGGAAAACAGGGTTAAAGGGTGGGTATACCATAGTGCAAAAATTTTTGAAACCCATGCATAGTTTCTCATCTATATAATGCATTTTCCACTTGCTTCTTGAAACCCTTGTATGTATTACATACACACGCACACACAAATAACATGCATGTGAATATGCCAGGGTCTGTTGTTATAATGAACAATTCAGCTAACATAATATGGTACTGCAATAAGTCACTGGATACATTGAGAGAAAGAGGAAATACATGCTGCTTTGGAAACAAATAGGAAATGTGCTTGTGCCCAACTGGATAGAGAGGTGAAGTCAGGAAAATCAAACTTCAGACTTGATCGCTATCTGAGTAGCAGCTCACAAAGCTCACAAAACAAAGAAAAAAATAGGAAGGCATGATCATAAAAATATGCTACGTTATATTATATATTAATGTGCACTTTATATCAATAAATACAAAAATAATTTATATTATAAATTTGTACTTTTGTCTGGAGTAAGAAAATTGAAGACTTTTTCATTTCATTACTTCCATACTGTGTTTGAATTAAGAAGAAAAATCTGCCTAGGATCAGTAAGGATATGATGAGGTCAGAAGTTTAAAAAAGAGAAAAGTGATTTAATAAGATAACAGTACTGTCATGGGACTGGAGAAGATTATAAGGTAGAAGAAAAGTTCAAGAGAGACTAACTGAGCTAAGGAAACCAATAGGACGTAGGAATTTAGTTGGAGTGGGATGTATAAGTTTATTATTTTAGAGGTATTTTTTGGGGAAATATTAAAGTCTGTGAGCATAGGAGGGGAAATTTTCTACTTAAGTGAATAGCTATGGTGTTGAATGGGTCGCCCACATGTGATATAATGACACTTAGGATGATACAAGTGTTGGGAAACCTAAGAATACGAGCAATGCATCTCTAAAACAGAGAAGGAGTGAATAGACAGTTATAGGTGAAACTGAGAAGGGTAAAGGGAGTAGAGTGTAGTAAACTGGACATGAATCTCCGAAGAGGCAGGACTGTACACAGGATGGTAAGTCACGAATGGGAGTGGCAAGGGAAAACTGGAGAAATACATACATGTTCTACCAACCTAAAACTGGCAGATTAGGGTGAATGTGACCTCCCTTACCTCCCCAGAGAAAGCTTTGGATCCTCTGGGAAATAGTTGGGAGACACTGGGTAGAGACAGAAAGACTACAAAGTGAACATTTTGTGTGTGTGTGCTTCAGCATGTGGGGAATCTACCTTTTTACTTGTTTATGTTTTACCTAAAAAGTAGTACATTTAGGGGCCAGCAGGTGGTGTAGTGGTGAAAGGTGCTGGATTCCCACATGGCCGACAATGGTTCGAGTCTAAAACCTGGCGACTTGGTTTCTCACTCTCTCTCTCTCTCACACACACACACACATACACACACTGCCTCTCTCTGGTCAAATAAAATAGATAAAATAAAATAATTCTTTAAAAAATAGTACATTTAATTGTGTGTAATATACTTTAAAATTTTAGATATAATCTGTTTTTTAATATGATAGGTATTTGATGTTTCTGAAAGGTTATAGTCAATTTCAGGAAATATTTTATTTTTTGGTGTATTGTCTTATTGCATAGAGTCAAACATGTACATAGCTGCTCCTGCCATGATTACATAAGCTAAATATAAACTTATAATCTTTTTTTTTTTTTTTTTTTTTTTTTTTTTTTGTGGAGAGATTTTTGCTATAGGGCGCGTGTGCTCACCAGACAGAAAGAGACAAGAGAGACAGAAAGTGAGAAATCAACCCCCAGGGCGGATGGCCACGCCGCAATCCCTTCTCCTCCATTCTCCTCTCTGGGTCTTGGGCATGCACGCACATGCGCCCAGTGTGAGTTTAAGCCACCAGGTCCAGGACTTGAACCATGGTCAACTACATGGGAGTCCAGTGATAATCTTGATGGGCTTTTATTTTGTTTAAATTATTTAAAATATTTTCTTTGAATAAGATAAAAATGTGCATGGGCTTTGTTTCAGAATAAAAAGTGCCAGTTGTTTAGGTGCATCAAGAAGAGCACTTGAATCAAATCCCTCACTGGAAGGGACTGCTTTTTCCAATTTTAACCACTATAGATTCAATATTATTTTAAAAGTGATGTTAAATTATTTAGTAGCACTTAACAAAGACTATCAGATTAAAAAATAATAAAGATGCCTTTGGGTAATTAGAAATTCAGTAAGTATGTGGATACCTACGTAATTGGCAAGATCTTTCTGTTCTTGTTTTACCATATTTCATAGAAAAGTTCCCAAGATGTTTTAAGCTATTACCTTAGTCCTTGACATGTCATCTAGATTTAAAAAATAAATCTTTCACCCTTTCCTCTTTGACTTACATCTCCTTGTTTCTTAAGCATTTTGACTTTTCTGGTGGTTAATAATTCTTCACAGTTAAACCAGCTTGTCTTTATTGATCCCTTTTTCCATCAGATGTTCTTGTAGCTCTCCTGTGCTTTTTGGGCTGTTTCTGTGATCCAGTATGGCCTTAAGGTGATCAACTTGTAAGGGAGGGGAAATGAATGCTTGAATTTTCTGAAAACGAATCTGGTGTTTTCTACTGTGCTGTGCCTGCCTTTTTGTTTCCCACTGGATTTTTTTTTTCTTTCTTGGTCTTTACATTCCTTCTAGGTTACAGATTTTATTTTTCTGCTCTCCTATATGATTTATCTGTTCCTGGAAGAATTACATAGTGATATGACTGACATACGTAGCTTTCTTTCACTGCAATTCTCGGCCAGGTCAATTTATTTTATGTTTGTGTAGGGTTTTTGCTTTGTTTTGTTTTAGTTTTTTGCTTTCAATAACTTGTAGCCAATGCAGCCCTGTTTGATTTGACAACTGCCTTCAGAAGAACATCTAGTAGAGAGTAATATTGCGGAATCCGTCCAGACCCCACCTTTAGAGGGCTCCATGTTGTTCAATCCTGTTTACTCAGGGAGACCAACGACCAGAGCATTGCAAGCTGAAGCTAAAGAATCAGATACATGATGTCTGAATATATTCGGAAATATCAGTTCAGAAATTCTGTCATCATCGTCAGAACCAATAATAGATAAAAAATAGATAAATAAATAAATAAATAAATAACTTCCTTGTTCGTGCATATCAGGTGTCATTTCTGGTAAGAATTTTTTGTTGTTGTTGTTGTTGTTTAATGACTATTCATTAATGTTGATTTTAACTAGAATTTTCTCATACTAAAATAGTAGGGTGAAAGAAATTCTCAGGTAGCAGTCACAATGAGATTTGTTTCAGTTCCTGTCAATCTTAGAGTTGATACTACAGTCTTGGCTACCTTATTGTTTTTCTCTGAGTTGGGTGTTTTTGTGTTCTCTACTTCCATTTCTAGTGCACTAGTACCTAACATTACTACTGTTAACATAGATGCCTCAGACTCATAGCTAACCGTCTACTCTAATGTCCTTTCTCGTTATTGCTACATTATTATTATTATTATTTTTTTGGAGAGGTTTTCACTATAGGGTGCATGTGCTCGCCAGACAGACAGAGAGAGACATAGAAACAGAAAGCGAGAAATCATCCCCCAGGGGGGATGGTCACGCCACAATCCCTTCTCCTCCATTATCCTCTCAGGATCTTGGGTACGCCTGGCGTGAGTTTTAAGCCACCGGGTCCGGGACGCGAACCACGGTCGACTATGTGGGAGTCCAGCGACATAGCCATTATGCTAACTGCTGGTTCCCGCTACATTATTTTTAAGTCAGAAAAAAATTTGAAAAATTCTTCTATAATTTTATTGTACAAAGGCTTTTAGTTTTTTTTTACTTTCTATCTCCTTCATCCGGTGTGTCTTTTCTTTTAAAATCATCCTTAAACTGAGTGTATCTTACTATGCCAAGATATGTCAAACTTTTATTTTGGTCCACTTTAGTTTCATATTCCTCCTCGCTGTATAGACCAGTTACTCTGCATTTGTGCGTTCATGATTGCTACCCCAGGTATCTGTTTCTCTGTCCACTCATCTGCCCACCTACATCTATGCACTCTCTAGCCTTCCAGAGAAATTGCCATGGAGTCCTTTCTGCTACTTGAGTACTTCCTGATCTCACCACCATGAATATCTGGTTATCACTACTGAACAATAAAATTGAGCAAATTTATTTCTACATATTCCATTTCTGGATAGTGTAACTGGCTCTTGAATCCACAATTACATTTTATGTTCTCGGATGGAACAGACCTATGCCTTACATTTTGTCTGCAAGTTTGTTTGTATATACTGTACGGATCTTACTGAGGATGAATATACCAAATATAATTTATTATATTCATTTAAACATACTTTCCTATGTTTTGTCTCAATTACAATTTGCAAAATTTGGAGAAGTATTCCCAGTCCCATTTTATAGCATGTAAAATGGAGTCTGAAAGAAGTTAAGTGAATGGCTCAAAGACCACTGGTACTTTTTTATAAGTAATTAAATTGAAAGTAATTATCTTCAAAAGAGAAAGACAATTTTGCTCATTGAAACAGAACAATAAACCCTGGTTAATTATACTTAATCTTTATCTTAGGCACTTCAATCATTAATATAATTTTAAAAAAACTCAAATGTATCAAATCCAGAATGTATTATCCTTTTTCCTCTTTTTCCCCATCCTAAAGAAACTCTGAAGCCCTTTATTCCCTCTGTTTTCTACAATGACCGACCTAATAAAATGTTACAACAGTATGAAATATTAAAGAAAGACAGCCTTCCAGTAAGACTTAAATATTTTTGTGTGCTGGAATTTTAGCTCTGGGCATGGGAAATGAGCATGCACAGAGTGGCAACATCACAGCATCATTGAGCAAACTAGCAATGAAAGTTCGGAGCAAATGCCAGGAACTGTTCGCCTGACACAGAGTGCTATAGGAGCTTGATGCTGAACTGAATAGGTGCGTGTACCAACTCAGTTGGAGAGAGTTGTGTGGGAAGAGCTTTTGATAGCCTCATACTCCCTTCGGGAATGGCATAGGGATTATCCATTTTTACAGTATAAAGCTACAAAAGCAGGAGCTTTCCTATACCCTGTAACACCTGACTAAATAAAGGGTACAATAGAGTTTCCAGAGGATAACTGTAAATGCTACAGGAATACAAAAATTTGGAAGCCATGGACTCAGTTTTTCTCAGTTCCTTAGAGAGAGTCTTTTTCTTATTTTTCCTTTGCAGATTGCATTTTATTTTATTTTATTTTATTTTATTTTATTTTATTTTATTTTATTTTATTTTGCTATAGGGTGTGTGCACTTGCCAGAAAGACAGACAGACAGAGACAGAGAGACAGAAAGCGAGAAATCATCCCCTAGGGGGGGATGGCCATGCCACAATCTCTTCTCCTCCTTTCTCCTCTCGTGATCTTGGGCACGCACGCACACACGCCGGGCGTGAGTTTAAGCCACTGGGTCCAGGACTCAAACCACGGTCGACTACATGGGAGTTCAGCGACACAGCCATTATGCCAACTGCTGGTCCCGTGGACTACATTTTTAATAAGCATACCCTGCACTTTTCTATAGCTTTGGGGTCTACAAAGTGCTGTCATACTTGCTCTCCTATGTGAGGTAGGCAGGACAAAATTCTTAGCCACGTTTCTTACATACTGAAACAGCAGATTGTGATGAAATTTATTCCAGGATCACAAAGAGACATAATTAAACCCCTCTTCTCTGATTTGCAAATTCAATAGTTTTATCCTCATAAAGAGAATAGTTCTGATAACTCTGGCGCTAACTCCAGTCAGGCAAAGTTATAAAGTATAATAAAAAATTTTTGAAATTTTATTTACTAGGAATTCATTTTAAGAAATACTATCATTATGGTGAATATTACTTATCCTTTAAAGCTCAATAATTAATCACTGATTTAGAAAACTAAGGAGGGCTGGCCCTGTGGCCAAGTGGTTAAGGGAGCCAGATCCCACATGATTGATCACAGCTTGAATCCTGACTCTGATGGCTTAAAAAACATACTGGGCCGTTGTATGTACACACTCCAAGTACCAAGAGTGTGGAGAAATGGAGAAGGGACGGCAGCTTAACTATGTCCCATAGTGGGATGCTTTCTCACTCACCCTTGCTCTTGTCTCTGACTGTTTTTCTGGCAAGCATATGTGCCCTTTAGCAAAAACTAAACATAGCACTATGTGTAAACCACAGAGAATTCAAAGGCAGGTGAAAAAGATGGAATATCTAATGAAACCTACAATTATGTAGGTTTAAGTGCAGAAAAGTCAGAAATAGAGTGGAGATATGCCTACCATAATCCATACAAAACCGTTCCCTCTTCTAAAAAAGTATGTGAATATGTTAAGTAAAAAGAGAGAGAGAGAGAGAATCAGAGGAAATTTCTTTCCTTTGACAAGTAAGGAGAAACACTAATAATAGCCAGCAATAAAGCTTTTAATGTTGGATGAAACCTGTTACCTGGAGCATGGAATGAGAACCAGCCTGAAATGAGAAAATATCTCTTGAAAAATTGGTAGAATTCAAATCAGAACATCCTCATGTCATGTGCCCTGAGGGTAATTAAGGAAATGTCAGATGTCATTGATGAACCATTTGCCATTATCTTGAGGAAATCATGCAGGACAAGGAGCCCCTGAGGACCCAAGAAAGGAAAATGTTGTGTCCATCCTTATTTTTCTTTAATGACCTTGGTTTATACTGGTCAACTGAAAATCCTTTTTAGAATTTGTAATTAATCCTGAAAAATCACTGTTAAAGCTTCCTGGAAAACCATATATAATGTGTTTAACTTAAGATAAATACCAATTCAAAAAGCTATAACTATTTGTATTGCTTAGTATTCTGTGTAAGAGCTTCATTTGAAAAATAAATGTTCTTAAAGTAATTTTTGAAAATGACTTATGGAGAGTCATTTATAATATATCAATAAGTATTCTGACTTGAAAATAATTTGAACTTTCAAATAAATACATAAAATGCATGAAAAAGTGCTATTGGTTGATTAATAAGCACACACTTCTTGTTACATGTTAAAAGCACTTATAAACAACTGATGTTATAGTTTGTTATATTTACAAGTTACGATAACTAAAAACTAACCCCTCAAAATAGTAAAATACAAATAAACTAAGAAGTGTGTCTGAGCTTAAATACTAAAATAATGAAAATAAATTTAAAAGAGATGCTAAAGATAACTAAAGTTGTTAGTACACAATTTCTGTGAAATGTGCTCTGTCAAAGTTCTACGTTATCTTTCTCTTTATGTTTCATGTACATTTATACATACAAATAACAATATAAAAACTAAAGGTATCTTTCTATGCATTAGAGACTGCAACAAAATTAATGTCTTTGAGAAGTTTAAACTTCATGAAAAAGGTGTTTAGTAATTTTGGTATTAAATTGTATAATAGATTATGCTATGTTATACATACATGCTATATTATAGATGAACCTTGAAACATCATGCTACATGAAAACTATGCAAAGCTAAATACAAAAGACCATATATTATGATTCCATTAATATGAAATGTACAAAATGGGAAAATCCATAAAAATACAAAGTAGATTAATGATATCCTGGGGCTACGGGCATTGGAAGAGAATGAGAGTGATGCTAATAGGTACAAAGTTTTCTTATGGGAGTGATGGACATGTTCTAATATTGTACAATTCTATAAATATATTAAGAACCACCAATGAGTTATATGCTTAAAATGAGTGAATTGTATGGCATGTGAATTATGGCTCAATAAAGTTATTATTATTATTATTATTATTATTTTATTTCTTTCTTAATAGGAAGTCTTTTTCATGTGACTCTAGAATGAGAATATGCTAGAATGGAAACTTACATATGTATCATATATGTGTGTATTCATATTTTATGTGTTCATTATATTATATATCAGATAACTTTTAAAATAATTTAAATGTTTTTACACAAATAAAATATCTATATAACTAGTTAGTTTATAGTTAAGCTTTTATGTCTTAGATCACCTTAATTACATTGTTAATGTTATGACTGTAAATAGATATTTTGTTTGTTTGTTTAAATTTCCAGGTGTGTGCACTTACGAGAGAGAGAGACAGAGATAGAGAGAGAAGGACAAAGCTCTGTCCAACAGGGCATGGTCATGTCACAAGCCCTTCTCCTCAATTTCTCTGTACTGTCAGGATTTGGGGCAGGCCTGCACACTTGCTTGACATGTTTTCCAGGCTGCCAGGGCAGAGATTCAAAGCAGGATTGGCTTATGGAACATTTTCCCTTTACCACTAAGCTACAGAAATTGAAGTTTTTTTGTTTCTCTTGTTTTCTTTGTTTTGTTTTGTTTCGTTTTAAGATCATTGATAATTTCCAATAGAGAACATTTCTGATTCATGGTAGAAAATCAGTCGCAAAACCTGGGAGACACTGTTTTGATCCAGAATATGGTTTTAGATTTTCGTAAGTATTCTTAGCTATTCCAGGAATTAAAAGTTATATTTGAAATTTACTGAGCCAGGGGTAATATGAAGAACATTCTGGTATGTTTTAGCAAAAATTATAAATATGGTTTTAAAATAGTTTAAGTAAAGTTGCTATCATGGAAATGTGGTCATCAAAGCAATTGCTCAAGAAGGACAAAAACTCACATGAATATGTGAATTTTCATGTTTGTCATATTACTTTTTTAAATAATATTATAATGTTTAGCATTGCTGTCACCAAGGAGACATAGCCAGTCTTGGGTTAAGAACATCAGACAAAGTCCTCAAAAATTGTAGTTGTCTGGCTAACTGAAGAAGGTAGACACATACAGTATTCTAAATTGCCTGAGTGTCTATTTGCAAAGACTTTCCCTGGATCTCATCAAATAAATTAGTTTCCTTAGCCTACATATTGTTTCTTTGTGCTTACCCTGCTACCTTTGGAGAGACAATTCCCAAGGAAACAGGACAATTGTGTAGCTCAATGAGCAGTGAGGATGAATAACTCCCAGTGAATTGTTTTACAAAGCATCATTATAGAGCTCTAATTTGACTATGGGAGAAAAACGAAACAAAGTCCAAGTAGGATATCTAATTTTCCCCACTCTTACATTATTAATAGTTTTGGTTTGTTTGTTCGGTTGTTTGTCTGTTATTCCCAAACATCAACATAACCAATACTCTTAATAGAATAATATACATTATGTACTTTGATATAGTCTTTTTCTATTTTGTTGATATTTTATTTTTTAAATATATTTTTATTTCAATTTCTTTTATACATTCAATCACATATGTCACTTAGCTTGCAAAGTGAATATTCCAACATGTATACTTAATAAAGTTGGCCTAAGTCTATTTAGGCAGGAAAACCTTTTCCAAAATCATTAGTGAATAAGGACTGAGAAAGATTTTGTAACACGTTTCAGCATTTAAATAGCTCTTTCTCTTGGGACCAGCAGTTAGCATAATGGCTATGTCGCTGGACTCCCACGTAGTCGACCGCGGTTTGCGTCCCAGACCTGTTGGCTTAAACTCACTCCGGGCACATGTGCGTGCATGCCCAAGATCCCAAGAGGAGAATGGAGGAGAAGGGATTGTGGCGTGGCCATCCCCCCTGGGGGTTGATTTCTCGCTTTCTGTCTCTGTCTCTCTCTGTCTGTCTGGCGAGTGCACGAGCCCTATAGCAAAAACCTCTCAAAAAAAAAAGTAAATAAATAAATAGCTCTTTCTCCATCTTTTTGTCACAAAGGGGTTAGAGGGGCCAGCAGGTGACATTAAGTGCTAGACTCCCACGTGGCCGACCATGGTTTGAGTCCTGAACCAGTAACTTTTTTCTTCCTTTTCCTTTGTCTTGCCATCTGTCTCTTTCTCTTTCTGTCTCTAATACAAACTCTAAGTTGAAATTGTGTTTCAAATTGCCTTGCCCACTTGTTCTACCTACCATAAAATACTACCCTCATGACTTTTCCAAATTTGAGGAATTACAATCTTTAGAGGACTTTAGAGAAATTTTAAATGGTCCTCATAGTTTCTGTAGGATAATTTCAATCTGTGAGGTAAATCTATTTCAACTGAGTAAGATCTTTCATATTCTTTAATAAATAAAAAGGTCATATGTCAAATGTATAAGTATCATACTCATAAATATTTTATGGTACAAATATAACATAGAAAATGCATAAAGAATAAGTACATAATAAGAACTTACATATATAAATAGAGGTGTGAATAAAGTTTTTTTTTTTTTTTTTTGAAGTGAGATTTTTGGTGTAGGGTATGTGCACTTGCCAGAAAGAGACAGACAGAAAGCGATAAATCACTTCCCAGGGAGGATGGTCACACCACAATCCCTTCTCTTCCGTTCTTCTCTCTGAATTTTGGGCATACATGCACACTTGGCCAGCATGTTTTAATCTGCCGGATCCAGGATTTGAACCATGGTCGATTATGTGGGAGTCTAGTGACACCATCTGCTGAACCCTAATGTGTTTTTTTATACATTTAACACTACTTGCACAAAAATTGTTTATGGTCCATAGTACTTCTTTCTGCATTGAGTTAAACATGGAATCACCTATTAATTTATTTGATTCCCTGCTTTTAAACTACTCTATGACTTGCTATCCACAGAAAGCTAAAACAAATCTAACATTTAACATCTCTTTGTAACTTTTCTGTCCCCTCCCTCAATAGCAAGTCATTCAGTGCAGGGTCTGAAGTTCCTCCTCGATTATTTTGCCTGCATTTTTGCTCTTGTCAGTCTTCATGACACATCATGATCGAGCTGAAAGAAGCCTATAATTGAAATCCTGGCTCCAACACTAATATGACTTTGGGGGAGTTTATTTACATTTCACTCACAACCTCTTCATGTATAAACAAAAAAGAGCAATAAACGTTCCCTAAACTACCTTCCAGTTCTAATTTTCTAAGACATGCTCCTCTCTCTCCTATAATGCCTACAAATTTCTAGGGTACTTCAGAAGACTGCAGTCAAAAATCATTTCCAAACTTCTACTCTGCTATAGGGCAGACTTAAACACAAGGACACATGCCTCTGTTATTTCCAAAGCTTTCACAAGGAACGATATAACAGCTTCTTTGAGGGTTAACACTCAAGAAGTTTTCTAATGTTATCTCAACTTTAAAAGAAGAGTATATTACTATTTACTTTCCAAATTCTTCTCTTTTTTTTCATACATGAAGTGGAACTATGGAACACTAGCTATAGTGTCTATAAAATTAATAACACTTCTTTTCACTTTCAAAAGTGTCTTGGTTTGAATAACAATCATATAGTCATTCTAACCTTAAACCAATAGGCTCCTAGAAGTGTAAAATCTCCTGGAACCTTAAAACTTATCTTATCCCTAGTGGAAAGTATTCAAAACGTATCTAGCTTCATCTCACACTTTCCCAATATGAAAAGACAGTTTCTGGAGATGCCATATTGAACAGAGAAAAAGAAATGACATAATATAATTTTTTCACTTTAATGTAAGGAGGACTTTCTAATGGCTGGAGCTTTCTAAAAGTGATAGCATCAGCAGCAGCAGGGACAGTGACAACTAACAATTGTTCCATGAGTGTGCCATTTTAAGTACTTTGTAATTATTGTATATTTAATTTCCCAAAATATCTAAGAAGTAGGCAGTATTCCTACATTTATTTTAGAGGAGAGGGAACAGAGTCTAAAAGAACTTAAGGAACTCTTTCAAAATTCCCTAGCTGGCTAGCAAGGATTGAACCTGAGGTCAAAGCCAAGCAATCTGTACCTTACTGAAGACTCAAACACACTGAAAGTTTTCCCATAAATGTACATATTACTTAAAATAACTATGACTTTTACTGAATTATAATGTCATTACTAACTCTTGAGATTGAGAAATAGATACATATTAGGAAAACAGATGTCAGTACTCTGTCACTCCATCTTGCACAATTTTAGGTGCCAAAAATTCCCTTACCTAGACTAGAAAAACAATCAACCCAACTCATATTATATTTCAATTTTGTAGTTACATATAAAGTGCAAACTTAAGTAACTTAGAAAATGAGAACAAAAGCAAATTATTAAAAATGTTGTCAAATGGTACAATTACAATAAGCAAATTAGCCCACCTTTCTAATTATACTACTTCTACTTTCTCTTTCATTTGTTATTAAAAACAATTCCAAGAAAAAATATTTTGAGAGAGATTTTTATTATAGGGTGTGTGTATTCCCTGGAGAGACAGAGAGAGAGAGAGAGAGAGAGAGAGAGAGAGAGAGAGAGAGACACTAAGAAATCACTACCTGGGGAGATGGCCTCTTCTCCTGCATTCTTCTCCTGGGATTTTGGGCAAACATGCACATGCACCTAGCATGAGTTTCAAGCCTTCAGGTCTGAGAATCACGCACATAAAGCATACCTTTTAGTCTTGATCTTCAAGATAATGTAATCACCATCCAGTGGTTATGATGGCTGGACCCCATATAGCCCCCTGACTGGTTCCAGTACAGATAGGGGGCCCGATAAACATGCCAAGCATGTGCACCTGTCCAAAATCAGGAGAGGAGAAAGGAGAAGGAACTGTGGTGTGGCTAAACCCCCTGTGAGGGACCTGCTTTCTTACTTTCCTGCTCTCTTCTACTTTCTCTCTCTGTCTTTCCAGTGAGTAAATTAAAAAATATATAGCAAATTAAAAAAATACTTCAGTTAGTAAGTTCTGATCATGACAAACATGGAAATATTTTAGAATATTGTTTCCCAAAACATGCTTATAAAACCTCTGAAGAATGATTGTAAAGTGAAGATACCTATAAAGAGATAAAAATATAAATATTCAAAATTTAATTGTCGATATGACATTGGATTAGATTTTCCAACAGTAACACTAAAAACAAGAAGTCAAAGGTACATTGATTTCTAGATTCTAAGGAAAAATAATTTCCAACTGTAATTTCTCAGTGAAAGCCTCACATATAAAAGAGCATAGAAGCATTTTCAAACATGCAATGTCTAAAAATGTACTGTCTATGCAAATCATTACCAATGCTTTTCTGGAAGCCACATTCAAACAAAATGAAGGAGAAAACGGATCCAAAGAGGTCAGAGAGAGGAAGAGCCAGCTGTGCTGCTGGCCTAGAGAATTGGAGTATAAAAAGGGGAAAGGAATTGAGGGCGCCAAGAGGAACGACTCCAGGACAGAAAATTAACTAGAGCTGATACATCACCTGATGTGCTTCACCATATGGGAAACTGTCTTCCAACTGAAATTTGAAAGAAGTATAAATAGCAAAGAAATGGATTATTAATTCCACAGAAAGGAAAATCTGAAATAAATAATTCTAGGAAAAGAAATGGTACCGAAAGAAAATGCCGTCGCACACTATTTGGCATGCCACTGAAAAATATTTATGTAGCCATCATTAAGTAAAAACAGGATATCGATGAAATAAAATAGTATGATATATCTACATTGGGAAGACGATGTAAAAAAAAATTGAAACATATTATTTATAAATTACCACATTAAAGAGCTGACACTGCTAAAAGTCTTTTCCTCCAGAAAGTAGAAATGAATAATAGGATGAATGGGACAGAAGAGTGTTCATAAATACTATTGATGATTTTGATTTTTTGAGTGTTTTACTTTTTTTTTTTCTTTGCCATAGGGCACGTACACTTGCTGGAGAGAGACACAGAGACGGAAAGTGAGAAATCACCCCCTAGAGGAATGGCCAATCCCTTCTCTATTCTCTTCAAATTCTACCCACATGTGCCCAGTGTAAGTTTCAAGCCTTCTGGTCTACTACTTGAACCGCAGTCAGTCATGTAGGAGTCCAACACCTTAACCATCCACTAATTCCTTGCTTCCTCTTGTGGATGTTTTAAGTGATCACATGTTTATTCTGGTAAATTATACATATACAGTTTTTTGTTTGTTTGTTTGTTTGTTTTTTTGAGAGGTTTTTGCTATAGGGCGTGTGCTCTCACCAGAAAGACAGAGAGACAGAAAGCAAAAAATCACCCCCCAGGGAGGTGGCCATGCTGCAATCCCTTCTCCTCCTTTCTCCTCTCAGGATTCTGGACAGGCACGCACATGTGCCCGGTGTGAGTTTAAGTCACTGGCTCCAGGACTTGAACTGCAATCGACTACATGGGAGTTCAGTGGGATAGCTATTATGCTAACTGCTGGTCCCACAAATACAATTTTTAAGATAAAATAAGAAGTATTATGCCTTAAAGATATGTAACAGTAAATTTCAGCTTTTGCTGATCTATTTTTAACAGTATTTGTTTTATTTTACCATTTGGATGAGATATTCTGTTTACACAACGGGTTAAGAGCAAATGTCCGAGGGCACGACAATATTTGTTAAATTCTGTTTCTACCACTCACAACATTTAGTGGTCTAAACTCCTAATATTAAAATGAAGAAAATAATCTGTTTACTTCTGTTAAAATTATGATGATTAAATGATATAATTAATGCATGCTAAGTGATTAGGAATGTAGTGTTTAATGGATATTAATTAGTAGCAGTAGTACAAGTTGTAGCAGTAATAGTTATTTTTTACCAGATCCGAGATTCTTTTTCTTTTTTAGAAATATTACACCTATCATCTGAAATGAACTCAAATAACAGCTAATCCATTAAAGATGCTTTGGTGAACATTGATATTCTCTTATTTATTTGGGTTACTGCAAGTATGGTTTCTTTGACATTTGTTTTGTGATGATAAGGGTCACATATGATCTTTTCCATCTTTTTTTCTAAATTCTTATTAAAAAATGTAGAAACTATTTGTATTGGTAAAATTGGTCTTTTTCCTTTTGTTAGCAATAGCATTACTTCTTGAGTATAATCATCATTTGTGCCACGTCATAATGTAAAAGAACTCAATTATTGATTCTTTTTGGAAACTACAGTAGATAGAAATATTATTTTCAAAATACTCATGACTTCAAATTAACTTCTGAGAGAATTATTACTCTAATGCTTGAATCTGGAATTATTTTTTCCTTGTTAAGACTCAATATAGTATTTTATTCAAAAACTCAGTGACAGTAGTTGAACTCATTCAAACTCCTTCTAGACAACATTTTCTAAAAACTCTTCCAGTTAAGTATGTGGATAGAATAAATATGTATTTTTTTTCACGAATCAATTTTCTGTGAAATCTATAACACATTTTGATTGGCTACAAACACTGAGGCATACATATTCATCAGGATCCTCTGGGGAAGGTACATATTGATGCATAAAGTACAAGGATATGGACTCAACCCTGGAAGGGAAAATGTATCACATTTGGCTTGTTTTTCTGGGGATGTAGCAAGATTTAATTTGATAAGGTTACGAGAATATAGTTGGATCATCTCAATCAAAGACAGGTGTATATTACAGTGAACATTGCAATTGATATATTTAATATACTTTGAAACTCTTCTAGTAATATCTTTATTCCTCACCAAAATAAATAATTAGGTACTGGGCTGCAGTTAACATCAACTACTTTAATAACGTAGCTTTTTTCTTTTAGAAAGATTTTTGCTGAGGCACATGTGTTCACCAGAGACAGACAGAGAGACAGAAAGTGAGAAATCACCCCTCAGTGGGGATAGCCACAATGCAATCCATTCTCATTCATTCTCTTCTTGGGATTTTGGGCACACATGCACACCCGCCACACACAGTCTAAGTTTAAGCCTCTGGGTCCAGCACTTGAACCATGGTCTAGAATATATGGGAGTCCACTGACAAAACAATTTCACCATCCACTGATCTTAAAAATGTAGCTTTGATTTTTTACTGTGAAATCCAAAAAAATGTAGGATATTTAGCAAAAACATTCTTTTCTTTTCCTTTTTTTTTTTTTTTTTTTGCTTAGTGAATTAGTAGACTCAGTTTCTAGGGACTAGGAAGGAAGAACCTGGACCTGAAAATTAGTACTTTAATTTAGATTCAAGGGTGAGCATATCATTTAGTGTTGTAGTTTAAATCTAGGTGCACACAATTTGTCAAGCAGTATTTTGTGTAACTTTATTATTAATTTTATTTTAGTGCTTACAATATTATGTAATTTGTTGCAGACTTTCCCACTTACCTTCTTTGCTGAAACTAAGAAATATGTTTGATAATTTCTTTTTAATCCATAAAAATCAGTAAGTGATGAAATAGAAGCTAACTAAATGCTTGTTAAAGGGAGAAAAGTGTAAACAGAGGGAAATATTTAACAGTATTTCAATTCATTTGAATATATTAAAGCATTTATAGTTGTTTTAATGTCTGATAATTAGTAATATAAACATTAACAACCCAGATTTCAGTCACAAAATATCTCATCATTATATTTCAGATTTTTGATGAATACTTCTGAAGATTTGTTTATTTTATAAATTTTATTACAGTTTTAATTTACATTCAATAGTTGCACATCTTTGTAGGGTACAATGTGGTGTTTTTAAAGCATGTATACAGCATATAATGATCAAAAAAGCAAAATAAACATATCCATCATCTTAATACCTGTGCTGTCTCCAAAAATTGCTTTGCTTAGTGTGCAAAATTGGCTCTCTGGGTTATTTCAAAATACACATTAAACAGTCACTAAGTTCTTCACTGTGTTATGCTATTTGATATCCCAACCCACTTATTTACATGCACTCTTGTAAAATTCTTTCTTTAATTTAAAAAAATAATAATAATTATCTTCCAGAGGATATACAAGATAAAGAGAGAGCATACCCCAATTGGGTGTGGCCATGCTACAATCCCCTCTCTTTTCCTTCTCTTTCCTGTTAGAATATGGGTATCCACCACAAGCACCTGGAGCATTCCCCTAACTTCCAGGGCCAGTGAGCAAACCACAGAAGTCGGCCGTGTGAAATTCAGCTTTCCGTGCACAGCACTCAACAGCTCCACTATCATTTGAATAAGTCAAATAGATACATTTCTGTCAAACTTATTCTAAGACTCAGCAGTACCTGATTATTGAGGTACCTGCTTACTCCCAACCTGTATGAAGCATTTTTCTTTTCTTTTTTTTAACTTTGCCAGATGGTGTGTGTGATTGCCAATGAAAGAGAGGATGAAAATAGAAAAGTTAGAAGGCATACCCACACACACATACCCCATGGAGCACGGTCACGCTGCAGTCCCTTCTCCATTTCTCTCTCACTCAGGATCTAGGGAATGCACACCCATGTGCCCAGAATGTCTCTCAAATGACTGGGTCCAGGACTCCAACCTTGCAGTCAGCCATGTCAGATCCACCACAACACCACATTTCAGGCTGGCCCATGAAACATTTTTACATCTCACATTCCCTGACATAATCTTTCTTATTTCTGCCCTAACTTTTCCCTTTACTTTTATTTTTTGGTCTTTTTTTTTTTAAGTTTATTTATTCATTTCTTCCATGAGAAAGGGATAGGCAAAGAGAAAGGCAGGTACCCCAACAGGGTCTTCATGCCCCAGTCCACCTCCAGGTATAACCAGCCAGGAACACAGGCACACATGCCCCTGGCATGTTCAGGGAGGTCTTTATACACAAACCTAGAACCTCCCCGTGTGGGTTAGCCTTGCAATGTTGTGTGACCACTGTGCCACTGTCTGGCTCCTCTTCCTTCCTTAAATGTTGAATTGCAGTAACTGGTATCATAAAGCTACTAATTTCCTCAGAGTAAATTCTTTTCCTTTGTAATATCAATAAGAGCCTTCCTCTACACACCACTTACACAGAATTCTCAGTTTGCCTCTGAGGTAAGAACCTGTTGTTGATTTTACATCTCCATTTCTAAATCTAACAGACTTTCTAAACTCGATATACTTAAAAGAGATCATTTCATTACAACCCCTTCCTCTGATTTTTATTTATATTTTCTTCCTACACGCAGAAATGCCATAACTCTACACTTACTTGCTTGAGGTCAAAACCTATAAATGATTCTTAATTTCCTCTTCTTGTCACAACCCTTATCAAATTTATTGGAAAAATTTCAGGGTTCCATATGAAATTTCAATTTCAAGTCCATTGTCTTTTTTTTTCTTTTTAATTAAATTTATTTATTTACATTCATTCACTGTACATCATTACAGCATGCAAAGTGAGATTTTCCATCTAGAGTACACTGTATATTGTCTCAATCAAGCACATCAACATACATGTTACTGTCAGCAAATAATTTTCCATTTCTTGTTTCCTGTATATATACATACATATATATATATATATATATATATATATATATATATATATATTTCCCATCCTTGATTCCCTTTCTCTTTTTTTTATTTTTATTTTTTCACATTATTTATCATTATTTATTATTATTATTATTATTATTATTATTATTATTTGTATATACTTTCAATCATATTGTTTGGCTTACAATGAGGCCATTTTGATATGTGAACATTTCTCCCCAGACTCGTTGATCGAAATATCTTCAACAGATAACACCACACCTCCCCATCCCGTCAATGCTCTACCTCTGTACCCCTTCTCCAAATGTCTTTCGTTAGGTCTTTTCTATATGTCTAACACCACCACAGGATTGAAGCCCAGAGTATCTTATTTAGACCTGGAAAAGAGCATCCTCATCATGTGCCCTGCTTCAATTCTTGCTCCACTCTTTTATCTCTTTTCTGTAAAGGAGCCAGGCATTTTTATTAAAGTATAAATCAGACAATATCCTTCTGACTTATGTCTTCTTAAAACATGTGAGGGACTAAGAATACAGTTCAAATTCTGTTGGATCATCAGGAAAGTCATGACATATTTTTCTGTTTTTCTATGCAAAAATATATCACAACTGGGACCAGCAGTTGGCATAATGGCTATGTCGCCTGACTCTCTAGTAATCAACCACAGTTCAAGTCCCAGACCCAGTAGTTTAAACTCATGCCAGGCATGTGTGCGTGCATGCCCAAGATCCCGAGAGGAGAATGGGGGAGAAAGCATTGTGGTGTGGCCATCCCCCCCTAGAGGGTGATTTATCACTTTCTGTCTCTCTGTCTCTTTCTATCTTTCTGGCAAGCGCACATGCCCTATAGCATAAACCTCAACAACAAAAACAACAAAAAGTATCACAGCTTTCCTGACAACCCAGTGTTACCTGGTCTCTGCTTATGTCTTCAACATTATGTTGTCCTCCTGGGTTACCAAGATTGAGGTGCACAGGCTTATTTAGGTTTTTGAAGGAGTTCTGAATTGAAACACAGAATTAAAACACTTAACCAGGGGCTAGCAGATGGCATGGTTGATAAAGTACTGGACTCTTACATGGCTGACCACAGTTCAAGTCCTAGACCCGGTGGCTTGAAAATAATGTCAGGCACGTGTGTATGTGTGTGTGTGTGTGTGTGTGTGTGTGTGTGTCTTAAATTCTGGAAGGAAGTGAAGGGGAAAGGATTGAGGTATAATCGTTCTCTCTGGGGAGTGATTTCTCACTTTCCCTCTCACCGTCTTACTTTGGCGAGCAGACCCGTCCTATAGCAAAAACCTAAAAAAAGAAAAAAGACACTTAGCCAGGTATCACTACAATGTTCAACAGTTCCACTATTGGGTGGATAGTGAAGGTCTGCATGGATCTTCGCAAAGCTGCTTGTCACCTTCATTCATGTTTTAGTTCAAATGTCATTTCCCATTTAAGATTTCCAAAGCACAGATTGTCCAGTTAGATTTGGACTTTAGATAAACTATTTTTCAGAGTAAGAAACATAGCAAATACTACATAGGACATAAATATACAAACAGAAAATATGTAAGCTACTTGAAATTTATGTTTAACAGTTGCCCTGTGTCGTTATTTGCTTAATCTAGTAACCCTGTGCCTAAATGCATTTCCTGGCCCTCTGTATCTCTCACTTTGTGTATTGTCAAAGTTCCGTCTGAAGACAATGGACTTCATGTCAATAGACTGTCTTTTATTCTTTTCTTTTCTTTTCTTTTCTTTTCTTTTCTTTTCTTTTCTTTTCTCTTCTCTTCTCTTCTTTTCTTTCTCTCTCTCTCTCTCTCTCTCTCTCTCTCTCTCTCTCTCTCTCTCAATGAAAAAAAGAAAAAGACAGATACTTCTGAAAGAGTCCTGACATGTCAAGATTCTGCTGTCCCAGTCTCTGTGTTTGCTAGAATCACAGGGGCATGCCATCAAGCTGGTCTCATTAGAGTGGGCCAGGAGACAAACCCAGGATGCACACGTGGCCTCGGTCACCACCCTGTTGTACCTTTCCCCTTGTGCCACCCCAGCTGGACCCATGTACTACTTAGATTATATTACGTTCTGTGCTAACATTGATCATTCACGTATCTATTTCACAAAGTCCCAAGGCCGAGGAGGACTAAAAACTTTTCTATCATTTCAGCACAATAACCCTTCCTGGCACATAGTAGGCATGCAATACATATCTAACTAATGAATTAACTAAATCAATTTATTGCTTGAAAAGTGAGCCTGAGTATAGTGAAGAGGCTTGAGTTCTCCCCTGACCACTTACATTTGTCAGCTAAAGAGTTTATGCAAATTGCACCATTTTTCCTTGGATCAGGTTTCTCATGTCCAGATTGAGGGGGGGGGGGGGGCATCAGTTCTTCCTGCATCGCAGAGTGTTTGACAGGATTCAACACTGTGCTAATATAAATACTGCTATATTTTTAAAGTGCTAAAAAAGAAAAAAGATTATATTAGGAAAATTCAGTGAATTCATAATGTAATTCTAAAATGCCCAGTTAGCCTGCTGATATCTGAAACAGAGAAGATATAAATTTTACCTTAATGTAATTCAAGACTAAATAAACAGCTTTACAAGGTAAAAGGATCTGTAAAATACTATTAAAGAAAATGTAGCCTTCTATGTTTTTTAAATTTACTTTAAGTTCTCTGCTATCCTCTTAAATACAGTCGGCCCAAGGCTGTGTGGAGCAGAACTGAATGTGGTAGATGTTTTTCTGACTCTTCATTAGTCATTGAGGGAACAAAGATCACACTACAATTTTGGTTCAATACGTAGAACTAACTGCTGTCGATGTGTGAGCGTCACAGAGCTGCAGTGAAGAGAAGAGGTGCTACTGTTAAACCCTGTTGAGCCCAGAAGAGATGGGTCCATAGGAAAGATGTACAGTCACATATTCCCATACTCTCTGGGCTATTTTCCAACAAAACTGGTGGAACGAGACAGCTGTGCCCTTTAATCTGTTCCCTATTGCCTCTTTATATGGTTAGTTCCAAATGAGATATTTTGCCTGGTGCTTGGATTGTCACTTTATGAATTCATGTCTAGTTTTGTGAAAGCACAATGTGTTGGTTTAATATTTATTGATCTCACACAATATGTTAGGAGAGATACAGAAACATGGTCCTCAATTTCTAAGAATTTATATTTTAAAGTAAAGCATTATACGCGTCTGCTACAAATATATTACATACACAGACACACTCTACTCTTTTTCTCAGTGACTAATTTTAAACTACATTTGTCTCATATGACAAATTCAGCATAAGTACTTTGGAAAAATGGGTGATCAATAGTTTTAATAAAAACAATCTCTTCGGCCAATGTGGTTAGGTTTTCTGATGGCGTGCAGCCAGGATTTTCTTGATGGAATTGCTATTGGACAACATATATTTGCTAAACATTTTATCGAAAAGAAATAAACTAAATGTGCTTCCATCAATATCTTTGGATGCTAGACTATTTTCTTCTTAAGGAATTTACTCTCAACATACAGCCTTTACAAAGAAAAACAGAAACTGCTTCTTAATTGATGTTATTAACAAATTGAAATGTGAGTGAATAAGAGAAGATTAAATCACAATGGGGATTAAGGCAATTGTCCATGCGTCAAGATTGTGGCTAGAATTCTAAGATATTAATTATTTTTTTTATTCTCAGAAGTAAATATGATTATACCTTTTTAAATGAAAGATAACTTAGGCTTTAAAAAATTAAATAAATTACCTAGATCATTACATCAAAGAAGCTACAGAGCCAGAAATCAAAACCAAAATCTTATGGAGCCAGTAGGTGGTGTGGTGGTTAAAGCACTGTATCCCATATGGTTTGAGTCCCTGACATGGTGGCGTGTAAAACATACAAGGTCCGTGTGCTGTGCGTGACCAACATCCCAAGAGAGAATGGAGAAAGGATTGTGGTGAGGCCATCCCCCTAGGGCGTGATTTCTCACTTTCCTTCTCTCTCTATTTCTCTGTGTCTGTCTCTGGAATGTGCACACACCCTATAGCAGAAACACACAAACAAACAAAAACTACCAAAAGAAAACCAGTCATTTTTAATAGTACTCTTAAAAGAAGAAAAGTAAGATGATCTGAATGATCTGACCCCAGACACACAAGAGGCTGGCCTGGTTAGGCTTGTGCTTTCAGCAAGCATGTGGTAGAACTAATTCCATGGACTTGATCACATTGCTGCCCTTCCTTTTCTGCAACTGGTCAAAAAGGTATTGTTATATGGGAAATCATGGTTATGAGCAAGGCACCTCTGTTAGCCTATAAATGGTGGTCTTAGAGAAATAATTTATAACTATGTGGACCAGCAGATGGCATAATGGTTATATTGCTAGACTTCCACATTGCCAACCGTGGTTCAAGTCCCAAACCCAGTGGCTTAAAACTCATGCAGGGCATGTGTGCGTGTGTGCCCAAGATCCAGAAAGGAGAATGGAGGAGAAAGGATTGCAGTGTGGCCGTTCCCCTTGGGGGGGAGGGGGATTTCTTGCTTTCTGTCTCTCTGGCAAACATATATGCCCTATAGCAAAAATCTCTCTTAAGAAAAAGTTGACAACTATGAAGAAAAAAAATCAAATCTGGAATAAACATCTAATCCCATGTTAAACTACAACGACATGAAACATTGCCCTTGGCAGGATAAACGGAGTCTAAAGAAATCTATTTTCTAGGGACCAGCAGTTAGCGTAATGGCTATGTCGCTGGACTCCCGTGTAGTTGACCGCAGTTCGCGTCCCAGACCTGGTGGCTTAAAACTCACAGCGGGCGCATGTGCGTGCGTGCCCAAGATCCGGAGAGGAGAATGGAGGAGAAGGGATTGTGGCGTGGCCATTCCCCCTGGGGGGTGATTTCTCACTTTCTGTCTCTCTGTCTGTCTGGCAAGCACACACACCCTATAGCAAAAACCTCTCCAAAAAAAAAAAATCTATTTTCCACATTAACTTATAGTCAAATAAATTCAAATTCTTGAAGGGACGTTTTAAATTAAATTGGTAAATTGGTGCTTTAACAATACAAATGAAAACTATATCAAATGACTATATTATTATTAAGATTTACATAAGCACAACAGTCCCTGTTTTCTAAAAATATCTTAATAAGAACAATGTTGTTATGATCTGAAAAATATTATTAAATATAAGTATAGAATAAAGCCAATTAAAAATATAAAAGTAATTAAATTTTGCACATAAGCAAATTTAATGAAAATATAAAATATTGCAAATCCCAGAAATGGTATGAGAAGAGGGCAGGTGAAGAAGTAGAATCTGAGAAAGAACATTAAGGAGAAAAATAGAAGCAAGCCATTTATGAGACAAAGAAATGGATTGCTATCTATTAAAGATAACTTTGTAGTATTGTCAACTGGACTGGTGAGAAATGTACACCTGTTGGAATATTCACTTTGTAAGCTAAGTAACATGTGATTGAATGTATAAAAGAAATTAAATTAAAAAAATTAAAAATTAAAAAAGAAAATAAATTCTAATTAAAAGTGTCATAAAAACATCGTGTTTTCCTATTTTCTAAATAATAATAATTTTCTACCTCTATCTCCTTAAAACTACTGAATCTTATCAAGGCAGTCCATGGAGCACGTGGATCCTTCAGATTTCAATCCCTAAATAGGATTTTCTTTTTAGTGAAAATAGCTCTGGAGAAATGGTTGACACTAACTCTGGGCTGGGAAATTTACAAGATGACCCCCATATATTTTTGTTTTTCCAGAAACTATGGAAAGTATCAATATTCCCCATCAAAAATAGCAACAAACTTTCATGTGTAGTCACTAAGCAAAATTGAGTTAATTGAAGCATCAGACAGAATAATGACTGTAACTCATTGAAACACATGCAATCAATTATTCTGAAAATGATAAATTCATGAACATAATCAAACATTGGAGCTCTGTTTCCTGTACAATTCAATTTCAGGGTAGCTGATGAGTGAGAGTTCTTAAATGAAGGTCTTCAGGTAGTAATTGCATTAAGAGAGATAGAATTAGAAAATCACCATTTTCTGACCCCTAATGAAATAATTAATCTAGACAAAACACATCAGTAGTTTGTAAAACTGGCTTGTGAAAAATTTGCAGAGAATAATAGATGAAGCACTATGGCATCAGAACTCACTGATCAAAGTTAATGTAACTAAACAAAAATCAGACCCTTTGTGTGCCACCTTTCTATGGAAATACAAAATGTTAACACAAGGTATTTTTGCCTGAAAAGAAACATAATATTAATAAAAATCTCTACATCGAAACACTAGTTTATGAGAAATACAGAGTACAGAGCTACATATTAGAAAACCCCATGAAGGTAAAATCAGCCAAATTTTACTGGAAATTAGCCAACTTCTTTAATCATTAAAGGACATAAAAGTTAGGGTAGAGGAATCTGTCAGAGAATAAAAAAGATTTAAAAAATTAAATAATTAATTAATTAAATAAACAAACCTTGTCTTGATCTTAATTCAAATGCCAGTGGCAGTGTTCTTAAAATACATACAAAAAATGTGAGCATAAATAAGGTCTTAGATAATATTGATAAATGTTATTTATGCTCAATGTAGTACTTGGAGACCCTTTTGTTTTTTAATTTATACAGGACAGAGCTCATGTGTACACAGGTGAGAAAGAGAGAGAGAGAAGAATGTGAGCAGCCTCCACACTATGATCTCCATCCTCCTCACTTCCAGTGCATTGACTATTTGTCACTCACATGCCTGTGTGGTATTTTTCAGATAGACCTGGGCGGGGATTCAAACCATGGTTGCCATGTAAGACCTGGTAATGCATTCTTTTCTTTATTTTTTTTTTTTTTGATAGGTTTTTGCTATAGGACGCGTGCGCACGCCAGACAGACAGAGACATAGAGACAGAGAGCGAGAAATCACCCCCCAGGGGGGATGGTCATGCTGTAATCCCTTCTCCTCCATTCTCCTCTCAGGATCTTGGGCACGTGCCCAGCGTGAGTTTAAAGCCACCGGGTCTGGGATGCGAACCATGGTCGACTACGTGGGAGTCCAGCAACATAGCCATTACGCTAACTGCTGGTTCCCATGCACTCTTGAACAATACATTACTACTTGCCATGGAGCCAGTCTGAGACTGTTTTTTAAGTCTGTTTTTGTTGAAGATAAATTCTGCAATATATATGGACAAAATGAAATTCTATCTAGAACTTGCTTTTAGAACCAAAATGAAAGAAGCAAACAAAAATACAAAAATTCACACGATACAATGAAAAATTTATAAAATACAGTATGAAAAATTGAAATCAAGAAGCTCTTTTCTATAGGGAGAGGTTTTCTAAAATAAATAAATTTATTTATTTATTTACATTTGCCAGAGTGTGTATGCACTTGCCAGAGAAAGATAGACAGGGAAAAAGATGAGAGAGAATCAGGGAGAGTGAGAAAGAGGCAGAGAGAGAGAGAGAAAGTGAGAAAGCATCTCGAATGAGAAATAATCATGCCACAATATCTTTTCCTTCACCACCCTCATTCAGGATTTTGGGTACATATGCACACGTGCATGATATGTTTCTCAGCTACAGGGTCTGAGCGTCAAACAGCACAGTCAGTCACGTGGGATCCAGCTCCCTTAACCACCACACCATTAGCTGTTCCCACACTACATCTTGATAATGCTATACAGCTTAACATGGGACTCAGATTGTGGGATTTTATAGAATTCAAGCAAAAAAATGCATACTTAGAAGGAAGCCAGTAGAAAAGAGAGCTCATAAATATATGAGATCAGTCGTGGTGGTGCAGTGATAACCCAACACTCCATGATAATAAAGCCACAAGAGAGGGTCCCAGGCTCATGTTCTAAGGTCTCCCTGTAAATGTCAGGTGTACGTGTGTGCTTGTGATCATGGCTGACTGAAGCTGGGTATGTGATCATGACATGAAGACCCTGTTGGGTGTGGTGTCTGTCTGTCTCTCGCTCATGAAATAAACTTTAAGTATTTTTAAATAATTTCTTAAAAAAGAAGGAAATAGGATACCATATCTTTTTATGTACACATTTGATTATTTGGTCTGAAAGCATTACTGGTCACAATATTTGTGAATGTAGACTAAGGAAGGTATTCCTGAAAAGATGCTATGCCACATAGCCAAAGGCTTTCATGTTAGTCTTTAGTGTTGGCAGATATATTTTTGATCTAACTTTTATTCATAAAGCTACTTTGGTTTCTCTTCATTATCTTTGTCTAAGTCCTGCTTTTCTTCACGTTTAAGACTCATCTGACCAGTACAGTAATCATTGGTCTTCATTTTGTTTGTCTTCTATATACTACTAATTTTTAAATGTTTGGGAAAGTCATGACTTATTTTTCTGGTTTCCTATACAAAAATGCTTTTTGAATTCCCCAATAAAACAATACATCACTATTTAATATTTAATTATATATTGCCTTGTGCTAGTTTAGGAGATTGTACATTATAATTTTCTCCTACTGTAAGAACCATAAATGTATTGCTTAATTTTTTATCATTTGTTTTGTGAATATTTTGTGTATACATTTTTTTGTTTGTTTTTTTGTCTTGATTTGTTTTTGTGGTAGAGAGCATATGTGCTCACCAGAGAGAGACAGAGAGAGAGGGAAGAAAGATGACAGCATTCCCTTGGGGCATGGTCACGCCATAATCTCTTCTTCTCCATGTTTCCTTCCTTTGGAATTTTGGGCATGCATACACACATACCTAATGTGTTCCTCAGGCTGTAGGATTCAAGACTCAAACTGCGTAGTTGGCCATGTGGGATCTGGCTATCCCAACCACCAGGCTGTGGAGCAGGCCTATATATTAGTCTCTCTTTAACAAAGTGCTCATACTGTATTTAAGCCCATTTTTTAAATTATCTAGCCTTATATTAGATTTTAAATCAATATCGAAAGGGGGTAATTTCAAAAATCTGGAAGGAAGCAAACCAAAACATACGTCAGTATGCCAAACTCTATGCTTTGTTCTTTATGTATAGTACGTGTTCTCACATTGTTTTTCCAGGTTTAGAAAAGAGAAAATTATTGTTCAGAAAATCCATTTAATTTCCTTAGTTCACTCTACTAATAGAATGAGAAGCTGAGATATGAATCCAACATTTCAACGACTAAGAGTGTATACTTCATCTATATTCACCAGTGAACTTAAATATTTAAAAAATATTGTCTCTCAAGGTACTTTGGAGGCAGCTGGGAGCATCTGCCTACTGTAAAATATTAGAGACTCATATTCACTCTTGTGATCCAGATGGAGATTATTTGTTTTTCTTTTCTTTTCTTCTTCTTTTTTTTGAAATGCATCTCTCAATGTTTTGTTCTACAGAGCTTGTATTAGGGATGAATTTTATTTCTCTCTCTTTTTTTCTGTGTTTTTGTGAAAGTAAAAAGTAACACAAGCATATAGGGGGATAATAATAACAAATGTCTATGGAATTAAATAAATTCTCTTCTTACTTAAGTAAGAATATTACGTTCTGTCTTAACATGACATTCTTCTTCTCTTCAAGGATTTTATTTTTTCTTAGTCTCCTTCTCTTTAAAACTTATTTGCTACCTTATCTATGTACATTTCTCTACCTCTTTGTCTGGGTCAGTAACATATAACAAGAATATGTGGATATGAGCTCTTTTAATTTTTAATTAAAAAATGTAATTACAATCACGCCCTAAGAGATTAACACTCTCATACTAAGACCCCGAACACTGTGAATATCACGAGGATCTTTTTGTTAGTTAATATGTTCAGTAAGTTGTCTATAGCATTATCACTCATTTCAAAGTTGTCTCCGTAAGAAAGCACCCCTGGTCTCCTTACCAGCAGGAAAACAAATAATGTGCAATTTGAAAAATAAATTTGCTTTATTAAAAAGACACTGAGAAACACCTAGGGTTTCCTCTGGGATTGTTCAGTAATCAGAACGTGGAACTCTGCTCCTGTAGTCCAAGAAATGTATTAGACCCTCTTCTGCTCCTACCCTGCCAAACGCTTTCCCTTTGACATGGAGCATGCTATCTGCTCCATTCCTTTGCCCTAACTTGGTGCAGAGGGGAAGTGTTGCTCTCACTCCTGCTGCTCTCTTTGCCTCCTTCTGAGCTCAGGGCTGCCAGCCCGGAATAGTGCAGGACTATTGTCACTAAAGGAAAATATGAAAACAGAAGTAACAGGATATGTTTGGAAAAAGAAAGGCAATATGTCTCCAACCATAGCTTTTTACGTTGTTGCTGAGAAGCTTCAGAAGCATCTTAGCTTGTTTTACACTAATTGTCATTCGTTATTTTCTATAGATTCTCTATTGTGTTGGTTTCCCTTCACCCCAATCCTTTTAGATACTCTGTGCCTCCATTATTAGAGCACGTGATTTTCCTTAACCTTTTGTAATGCTTCAAATGCAAGCCTGAAGATAAAAAGATTCATGGTGACATTTAAAATCAGCTCCCACTAAATTTATATTATCCAGTTATTGCAGGAGAGCCATGGAATCATCCAGTACAGCTAAGCACATAGCTTTGATTGTTTTCAGTGTAACAAGAATTTTGAAAATTGTTCTAACTGAATAGTTATTTAACTTTATTTACTTACTTGTTTTTAATTTGATGAGAGACAAGGCAGAGAGAGAGAGAGAGAAAGAGAGAGAGAGAGAGCAAGCAGGAAAGCAAGCTTCCAGGTCCAAGACTCAAACAAGGTCGATCATGTGGGAGTGCAGTGCCCCTAACCACCATGCCACCTGCCTGCCCCAGCTGAGCAGTTATTAACGACCTAGCCTTCTCCTTAGCCTCAAAATCCATAGTCTCCCTTTTGTTTACCATTGATCATTAAACCTCTGAGTTCTCAGAGCAGAGGAATACAGTATCAATTTTAATCTTTATAGTTTTGTAAGCCATTGTTTAAGTCAGTTTATAAAAGCAATCTCCATGTCCCACCTTATCAAACCCACTACTCTAGAGAGTCAGGAACACTCCTTATCATCTTCATCAGGCCAAAAACTAGCATTGTGTGTTTCTGCTTGTCCCAGAGGCGTTACTACGAGTTAAGTCTCTCATATTAACCACAACACCCAGAAGATACCTAAAACATAATAAAGTTTAATAAATATTAAATTGATGAATAATATCCATGCTTTAAATATATGCATTGATAAAATTAATTTTCATATATTTGCAATTCATTATGTACTTAGAAATTACATATTAACTCTAAAATTCCAGGGATAGTGTAGAAATTAGAAATTTGTGGATCTTCCTAGGATCATTTAATTTTGTTATTCAATATGTTCTTTAAATTTTTTTCTGTACTATATCAGTGACAACTGAAGACAGTTGTTCCTAGCAGTAACATAAATTCTATCCTAGCCATAGTATTTTGACCTCTGAGCTTTTGTACGTCTTATGACATTTTTGGGTCATGAAAACAAGGAATACATCTAATTCTCTCTATCACCTAGCAATGGCCTAGTTCAGACATTAAAATAAAAAGTCCAATGTCAAATTTTCTGCTAATATAAAGAAATCTTTACTGTATTTGTGTTTGATATTGTACTATATTATAGTAAAAATCTCTTAACCTACTCAGAAGTAAAATTATGTACATGATTTAAATCTGAAGTATTAATGCCTCAAATAGTCTACTGATACCAAGCATTCTGCACCATCACCAACACTGAAGTCAGCCACACACACACAGAAAATCCATTTTTTTAAAGTTATAACTGTAAGAATACTTTCAATATTGCTGAAACATTTAGGTTCCTTTTTTTATGCTGGTGTTTTATCTTTGCATTGTAACTGTCCCTTTAATGTATCATTGATTATTAAAATCTTTAAATGGAAAAATAATTGACTTTTTATTATTTCAGAAGTTTAAGTTTTGCACCTGCCAGGTGGTATGGTAGTTATGGTTGCTAGATATCACATGGCCAAGTTCACATCAGAGTCCCACATCTGGGAGCTTGGAAGATATGCCAGGCATATACGTGTGCACGCCTCAAATCCCAAGAGGACAATGGAAGAGAAGGGGCTGTGGTGTGAGCATCCCTCCAGGAGTGATTTCTCACTTCCCTTTCTCTGTATTTCCCTGACAAGCACAAACCATAAAGAAAAAAAGTAGAATTAATAAAAGAAAAAGAATTTTAAGCATTAATTCCAATGATTTCTACAACCATGTACATGGCTATGTAACATGCTATTTTCTATCTTTTACTTATCCTGGCATTATCTGAGGGATCTTCAAGAAGTTCATGGAAAATTAATATTAAGAAAAAAAAATCCATGGATTTTGAAATACTTTTTGCACAAAAATTAAAACGTACCATGATTCCATTTTCCAAGACTTTTTGAAGTACCCTTAGGACTTCTTAGAGTTATAAAATGGAATTATCAGCTTAAGATACATTTTATAAGCTATCATCTTATTTTTTGTTTTAATTTTTTAATATTTATTTTATTCATCATAGAGAGCAGGTGTGCCTACATCAGAAAGAGAAAGAGATAGACAATCATTCTTGCAAAATCTTCCATACCACGATCCCCTTTTCCTAGCCTTCTGTCTTTTCAGTATCTTGGACATATACGGATGTGCTCTGTGTCTTTCAGGTTGACCAGGGCAGCAATCTGAACCAGAGAACAGCCATATAATTTAGAGCACTGCAGTTCAGGTGCTGTTGACTGCATCTTCACACTAGGTCAAATTGTCATTTTATTTATTTTTATTTATTTATCTTTTAAACATCATCATCTCAGTAAAAATCATAATACATGCTAATGTATGGGGCCAGTCCATGGCATGATCCTGCATGGTCCACTGCATGGTTTGAGCCTTGGACGTAGCAGCTTGAGAAACATGATGGATATGTGTGAATGTGTGCCCAAAATCCTCAAAAGAGGGAGCTCTCTCTCACTCTCTCTCTCTCTTTCTCTCTCTCTCTCTCTCTCCAGTAAGCACATGAATACTCCAGTATATTTTTTTTAAATTGATGAAGTGTGAAATCTAGAGAAACTTTCAATTAATTGTGTTAATATTTCCCATTTCAAGATATAAATGTCCATGATATCACTAAGTTTGGAAAGAATTTAAGCACACAAGTGAATTTTTATATGGATTATAAACCACCTTCAAAGAGTATTGTGATTATGGTTTCTTCTTTAGATACTATTATTCTAGCAATGATAAATTATCTGTGTCTGGTTATAAAAGATATGTAATTTAAAAGCTAGCATAATTAGGAATGTCATCTTAAATGTTTGTAAATGAGTTTAAATGATTCAGGAAATAATTAAATGGATAAATAGAGAAATAGGAAAAATTTACAAATGTGGGTAAAGGTATATCTTACCCATTTTTTCCCTTAAACTTTGTAGAAAGTTTAGAAAAACAGACATGTGGACCAATGGAACAGAATAGAGAGCCCAGAAATAAATCCCAAAACATACCACCAGCTGCTTTTTGACAAAGGGCACCAGTAAATCCAATGGGACCGATAAGGTCTCTTTAGCAAATTGTACTGGAAAAACTGGGTATCCACCTGCAGAAAGACAAATCTGGACCCCTATCTTTCACCATTAACAAAAGTCAACTCAAAGTGGATCAAAGATCTAAACCCAAAAATAGACAAGTGGAATTACATCAGATTAAGAAGTTTCTGCACAGCAGAAAACACAGTAATTAATGTTAGTCAACAACCCTCAGAATGGGAGAATATTTTTGTAAACTATGCCTCAGATAAGGGACTGATAATCCAAATACACAGGGAACTCAAGTGGCTTACCCCCCCAGAAAATGATCAGTCCAATAAAAAGAAGGGGAAATAAACTGAACAAACAACTCCCTATGGAAGGCATACAAATGAACAAAAAGCATATGAAAAATTTTCAGCGTTCCTCGTCATAAGGGAGATGCAAATCAAAACCACAATGAGATGCCACCTAAGCCCAGTCAGAATGGCTAAGATTAATTTTTTTTAAAATGATAAGTGCTAGAGAGGCTGTGGTGAAGGAACAATCTTCCTACACTGATAGTGGGAATGTAAATTAGTCCAGCCTCTGTGGAGAACAATATGGAGATTCCTTAAAGATCTACAGTAGAACTACCATTTGATCCAGCAGTTTCAGTCTTGAGTATTTACCCAGAGAATAGGAAAACAGTCAGAAAAGTGCATGCACATCTTTGTTTATTATGGCATTATTGACAATTAGTAAGACATGGTACCAACCCAAATGTCCATGAACAGATGAATGGATTGAAAAAGTGTGACACATATACTCTATAGAATACTACTCTGCTGTGAAACAAACAAACAAACAAACAAACAAAACAAGAAGACCCTGACATCTGGTACAAAATGGATGAATATGGAAAATTTACTGCTGAGTAAAGCAAGTCTGGCTATGAAAGAGATATATGTCTCCACTTAATATATACCGACAGTCTGCACTCTATGGTGGAAACTGAAATATTGCAGGCTACAGAAGCACAGAAAATGGTTATGGATACTGGAGATAGTGTGAGAAGAAGGTGGGAGAAGGAGGAGAGCGACAGAGAAATTAAGGAGAACTTAAGGAGAAACTAGAGACTTGAGACATTCAGGGGACACAGAAGTGGTCGATGATATTATACATGATAGCTTCAGCTGGACCAGTGTGAAGTGTATTCATGTTGGGTAAATCATTTTACAAGCTGTAGTGATGTATATTGATTGAATGTATAAAATAAATTGAAATAAAATTTAAAAAGATGAGATAAAAGAAAAGTTCAAGATAAAACATGAAAAGAAATTCAAAACTGTTTATCTAGAACACGTTGTAAAAATAAGAACCACTATTCTATTATTTCCCCACTTATTTGAAAGCATCAACTAACTATTGATAGTTGCACATCATAGAATTTGTTAATAAAATATGCCACTGGAATTCCTAATAATATGCATTCCAACATACAGATACCACCAACAGTAAATCGTAGACTTTCGACAAGCTCTGGGTATGAATATCTTGTATTTATTGGGTCATCTGTAAAGTCATGGCATATTTTCCTATGCAAAAATGCATTGTGACTTTTCTGATGATCCATAGTTAATATTCTTTTCTGATACCTTATGAGCGACTGTTAAAGAAATCACTCTTCACAATTCCCTACTGCGCTTTATGCAAGTCAGACTAAATAAACTTAGCAGTCTATTATTTATATTAAGTTATGCATTACATTATATGCAGATGGATATTTGACATGTGGCCACATTATAATGAAAGCTTGCAAATTTGAGTAATAAATAAATCAGATTTTCTTGAAATATGACATTGGAACAAGAAGGAAAGACTTAAAAAAAAAGTTGTTCATATTCTCTTATGCTAAGGCAGAATCCAGGACCTAATATGTTCACATTTATAAATTAAAGGCAGTAGGCCAAATTGGTCTTTAGTTGAAAAGAAAGGAAAAGGAAACTTCTGTCTCTAATACCTAAACCCAATGAATCAGGGTAAGCACAGTGGCATACACTGGCTGTTATATAGACGTCTTTATTACAGATAAACTGAGTGAATATTCCTTGAATATTTACTATGTGCTAAATGGATAAAACATATTTCATATGTCCTATTTATAGCAGCTCCATGAGGTTAATTTTACTCTCCACATTTCAGAGGTAAGAAAACAGACTCGAAGAAAAGGAGTACTTGGCAGAAAAGTCACATACTTTATTAGTGAAGGTACTAGGATGTATATCTAGATATATTTGGTTGCAACTCAAATAAAGGCTTTTTCTTTCTTTCTTTAGAGGGACTGTGCACTCACCAGAGAGAGAATGAGAGGAGGATAAAGTACCCACCGTGGGGAATAGTCACATGCCAATCCCTTCTCCTCCATCTCTCCCTCTCTGTGAATTTTGGACATGAATGCGCACAAATCACAATGTTTCTCTATCCTCCTGGAGAAGAACTCAGAGGGTACAGGTAGCTGTGTGAGGTCAGGCTGCCTTAATCGTCAGGGAATGTTCTTCACGGTCTCTACGGTTGACCGAAAGCCTCTACTCCCTCTAAGTCCTAATGTATCCACTGTATTTACTTCACAATTAGAAATTCATTCTTCTCTATCTAGTTTTGGAAGCATTTTATGTGTTTACTTAGAAATTACAGCAATAGTTTAACTTCCTTTCCAGCCCATAGAACCTAATACAGTTTTGGGCTAAGAGCAGCCATTAAACAAACAATTGATGATTAAAGTAATTGTTTCTTTTGCTATTTCAACACAGGAGGGAGTATCATTCCTGATTATGTGTTAATGTTACCCTTTTAGGCAGTTTTAGATATAATATAGCATCTTTTTGTTTTTCAGTTGAGATTTACATTTTCAAATATCAAATTGTAAGCCAATTGCCAATCAACAATTATATCTGGAGTAACCTCAGGGTGCATTATCAGAGTTTTCAACCCTAATTTCCTTTGAAATGTAAGTATCTGCAAAAATAGATGTAAATTTTCTTACTTATCTAACCTGCCTTTCCAAACATTTCAGCATTTTCCATCTACACTATGTAGATGTTTATTTGCAATAGCTGCATCATTTCTAAATCATGTTACCCCAATTCTCTGCATGTCCTTGAGATTCCTTTATCATCCAGATCATTGTGCTGCACGTTCAGCCCTATTAGTTTTTAGCTTAATGCTGTGCAGTTTAGCTCACTGATAAAAGCCTTATTGTAGTGTTTTTAATACCTACAGCGCCTCTGTGATTTTGCACAAATTAATTGTTCTTTTGTAGCTATTTCAGCTTTTTAGTACTTTGAAGCTGTTACTGAGGAGATAGACAAGGGGGAACTGTGGTTTACAGCACCGACAGCTTAATTTACATAGGCAGTGTGAAGTGGAATGATGAGGAAATTAAATCGAAGAGAAAAAACCCTGCACAATTGAAAAACATTTGTATTTGACCTGAATGATCCAGCTTGAAGAACTACCTAAATGGAACTACCCAGATGATTGCTCTGGCCTTCACTTAAGTTTATTTGAATAATAGACTAAAAAACTGAAAGCTCATCTTTCTTTAAAAAGCTAAAACAAACAAGATTTATGATCATATGCAGAACTCCATTCTAAGGGATAGAAAGATGATTTATAATATTTGGATATTTGTAGGAAAGTGATAAACAAAATATCCTAGCCTATGTGCTAACCCATGCCCAAAAAAATTGAGAGGGGCATCTTTTCAAATTACCTCTTTCATTCAGGGACTCTGATAAACACCTCTCACTCACGCTTGTCTATATGGGTGTCTCTGAATTCTTTTCATATCTCATCAATCGTATTTTCATATATCTTACATTATCATAAGCAGCCATATATTCAATCATGTGGAATGTTTTAATACTCTTTTCATGCCATTAAGAATTCTTGTAATGCATTTTTTAAATTAAACAAATAAATCATTTAGGTCATTGAACCCAATGCTGGGAATAAAAGAAAGAGCTGTAAAGGAACAACACCTGCCTAACAGAAGCTTAAATAACACATAAATACAGAATCAAAACATAAATGCTCAGTTGCTAATTAAACACATAAAACTTATAAGTATTAATATCAATATTAAGTACTATGCTGAAAAATTATGAAAGGCGATGGCAATGCAATCTGTAGAATCAAGAAAGAAGCTGGAGAAATATATAACAGGTGATGTGATTTCTAATGTGTAGTTTGAAGGCAGATAAGAGTGGAAAAGAGAGACCAAGGTATGGGCAAGTTTCAGCAATATTTTCCATTTCTTTATAAATTACTTTGTATGACTTTTGGTAGGTTTTTTTGTTTGTTTGTTTATTTGTTTAGAAGGAGTCTTTTCTTTTTTCTCTCTTTCTTTTTCTTTCTTTCTCTTTCTAAAAAGAGAATCAGCGAACTTGCTGATAGATCAATAGAAACTATCCAAATAGAAACAAAGAGAACCAAAAAGATGAAAATAAACAAAATTGAGCTTTCATACGCTGTAGAACAGCATCAAGCAGTCTTTCATACATGTACCAAGAATGCTGAAAGAGAGAAGACTGAGACTAGAAAAAGATGTAATTTCCCCAAATTAAAGAGACACCAAACTACGAATTTCAGAAACTAAGAGAAAACCAAGTAGAATAAAAATCTATATCTATACTTTAAAATAAATGAAGTTATTCAAAATTATAAAGATTATATGTGATAAAATGAGAATTGAAATATTCTAAAAAAAGAGATAAAGTTCTTTTGTTTATAACTTTCCCTTCCAAAGATAAACTTCTAATCTTCCCAGTAACATTCTTCGGTAATAACGGGCATTTTTATTACTTATCATTTTTTTTCCTTTGAAGGGTAAAAATTTTATTTCTGAGGAACTTTTTTACTTTTTTAAAACTATTTTATCAATTATTAATTAAAATTGTGCTTTATCATTATGTGTTGTTTATTTCCTTAGGATAGAATCCTGCAAGCATTCATCATTAAAATGTAAGTAGACGTTATGTGTTGATTGAAACTACTAAAGTATCCTTAAAAATGTATCAGTCATTTTTCTCACATTTTTGCCTGACATGTACAAATGCTCATATGCTGTTATTCCTCAATTTATGATGAGGATGTATGTGCGTACCATCCTGATGTCAAAAAATAATATATTAAGTCTTATCATTGTATGCCAGGGGCGCTTTGTATTGTTATTTTCTTGGTAATTTATTATGAGGAGCATCCTATCATGTTTATTCTTATTTTATTTTATTATTTTATTTTATTTTATATATATTATTTTTTCCATAAGGTGTATATGTTAGACAGAGAAATACAGAAAAGAAAAATGAAAAATCACTCCTGAAGGGGAATGGCCAAACACAATCCATTCTCCTCCATTCACCTCTCCCAATTTTGGGCATGTACGCACCTGCATCTGGTGTGATGTACCAGGTCTGGGACTCAAACTGTGGTTGGCCATATGGAAATTCCATGCCTTAACCACCATGCTACCTGTTGGCTCCCATAAACATATTTTTAAAAATCTAGGGGCCAAGAGGTGGTTAAATTGCAGAGTTACCACATGGTTGACTGCAACTTGAGTCCCTAAGAGGAGAATGGAGGAGAAGTATAGCCTGGTATGGCCATGCCCCTTTTGGGGTGATTTCTCACATTTTCTCTCTCTGTCTCTCTCTCTCTTATGAGCACATGCACCCTATGGGGGGGGGGGGGGGCGGGCTAAACAACAACAACAAAAAAGTTTGTGCCTGAGAAGTTCATCCTCAACCCAATAGCTGAAGTAAGTTAAAATATGAGACAAATTGTGTTTTCCTTTTCCATCCCATTCCAAATGCTTAGTAAAGTCTTCAAAGCAATAAAAAGTTTGATTCTGTGTTACCTCTCAGATCTCATAGCTTACTTTCTACCTTAACCTCATTGTTATTTAATGATATTGGACCACACCAGCTATATCCTTACCTCAGGGCCTTTGCTGTAGAAATCCTTTCTCTCTGGTCTTCTATTGCACAAACATTTCACATGGTTCACTCCTTTACCTCCAATAACTTAATTTGAGCAACTCTCACCAAATGAGAACTTTTCTGAGCTTCCTACTTAAAAGATTTTTCACTGTAGCAAGGCATTCTTAACTTAAGTACATCTTATCTTTTTCTTCCACTTCTGCTCCCCATCAGGACTTGGGGCATACAAACATGTGCCCAGTGTGTTCTTCAAGCCATTTGTATCAGGATTCGAGTTGCAGTTCACCATGTGGGATCCAGCTTTCTGTATATAGTAACTGCTGTGCTACTGGACCAGCCCTCCCCAAAGAACTTGACATTTATTTTCATTTTCTCTCTGACTTTGCACTGACTAGCTTTTCATTAAACACTTCACACATGCTGTTTGGACTTGGGGCAAGTATGCCCATAATGCCAGGTATTTCTTTTCAAGATGCTGAGCCTGGGATTTGAACTGTGCAGTCGGAAATGTGAGATCTGGTTTCCTTAACCTCTAGCTATGAATATGGCACACCTTAAACACATTTTTAAAATAAGACCTTTGCAAACTTCCATCTGCCTTGTAGACTTTTCCATCAAGGATACTTTTTTTTTTTGGGGGGGGGGGGACTTTTGCTATAGGATGTGTGCACTTGCCAGAAAGACAGAGAGAGACAGAGAGACAGAAAGCAAGAAATCAACCCCCCCAGGGGGGATGGCCATGCAGCAATCCCTTCACCTCCATTCTCCTCTTGGGATCATGGGCCCGGCATGAGTTTAAGCCAACAGGTCCGGGACTGGAAACATGGTCGACTACATGGGAGTCCAGCAACACAGCCATTACGCCAACTGCTGATCCCCATGAAGACGTTTTTAACACTTATCTCAGGTCACTGATCAATTATTGCCTTATTATAGAACATCACTAATTACCCCCTATAAAATAGTAACTCCAAAAAAGTTCCATTTTCTCCTACACTTCTTTATTTTTACGAGAGCATTTATCATCTTTTAACATAGTTTATATTTGTTTATTTGTTTACTGACTCTCGAAGAAAGGTTTCTTAGGGACAGATATTCTCATATGTTTTACTTGTTGCTGAATCTTTAGCATCTAGAAAATAACATATACTGATTAGTAATGTGTTCTCATTAAGCAATTAAGTCAAATATTAGCATGTTGGGATTACATATATATCAATTTTGTATGCAGCTCTCTGATAGTCCTGTGGTATTTTAATAGTGTTCTGTATATTTAAAAATAAATACAAGGAAAAAATACAATGTTTTATAGATTAAATTTGGCTACTGTCACCAATACTACACCGTTTTTCTCTGTTAGATAATGTAGTCAAGTTTTTTTGTTTTTTAGATTTTGGTTACTTCGTTATTTTTCTCTCTGATATTTTTAAGACATAAAATCACTCAACTACTCCCAACATAACCCAGCTCACTCCAAATATCTTATTTTATCACCATCCTTAAAATTAAGTAGTTTCTTAGTTTAGTTTCTGAATTATGTTAAAGCAAAATACTGTTAATAATACAATAGGTTAATATTATATAAATTTATAATATTGTTCAATGGCATTTCACTAAATCAAAGGTGCTATCACTTATTAGATGTACTAAGATTTCAGCAAATTAAAATGTGACATTCTACTTTCTAATTATTTCTATTATTTTATGCTTGTTGAGAGGTTGATTTAGTTGTGTTTGTATAGCTTTTGACATAGATATATGTTATCCATAAATATCTACGGTGAATAAATTGAATAAAACATTCTTAAAATTATTTGTATTCTGGGGACCAGCAGTTAGTGTAATGGCTATGTCACTGGACTCCAATGTAGCCAATCGCTGTTCGAGTCTCAGACCCAGTGGCTTAAACTCACGCCGGGCATGTGTGCATGTATGCCCAAGATCCTGAGAGGAAAATAGAGAAGGGATTGTGGCATGGCCATCCCCCGGGAGGGTGATTTCTCACTTTCTGTCTCTCTCTGTCTTTCTGGCGAGCGCACATGCCCTATAGCAAAAACCTCTAAAAAAATTATTTGTACTCTGACTCTTTCAAATAACATAAATCATTTTTCTACCTAAAGTCATAATATTTATAATTCCTCAGAATATATTCTTATGAAATCAAGAGTGCTGTGATACAGAATATGTTACAAAATTTTTTTCTTAGTCATCACTGGAATTTCTTTCTAAGCTGTGACTCTGATTCTGCAAGTTTTGAAGGTGACATTTAATCTATCAGACAAGAAAATTTTATCAGAATTATTTAGATACAACAGGATTCATATTAGTTCTTAAATTATATGTTGATTGAAACTTAAGAGTTTGCATTTGTCAATTTTTTACCATAAAAGGGAACATACTTTATTCATGCAAAAACAGCAATAACGATTACAAAATGTTTGTCCCTGAGCTAGAGCAAGGAGAATGCAGAGATAAAAATAGTATGATGGCTTATGTAATAGACTATAGATGTCATACCACATGTTACTAATTATTTTTCGCTATAGGATACATGCACTTACCAGAGAGAGAGAGAAAACAAGAAATTGCCACACAACAATCCCTTCTCCATTCTCCTCATGGGATTTTTGGTACACACACACATGTGCTTGGCATAAGGTTTAAGTCGCTAGGTCCGGGACTCGAACCGCATTTCACTATGTGGAAGTCCAGCGATGTAATCATTACACCATCTGTTGGTCCTGTCACTAAGTAATTTTAGTCTGTTTAAGTATATATTCCATGTGTGTGTGAGAGAGAGACAGCATTCTACACCCAAGAGAGCCTGCATGCTTCTATCCGCTCTTATCTCAGCCAGACAAGATTATGAACATGCATGACTGGCATGTACAGAGAGATCTCAGCACGGGAACCCAGTACCTTCCAACGTAATTTCATTGTCATGGAACACTGCATTACTGCTACACCACTGCAACTGATCCACAGGTCATTAGTTTCAAAGAATCTAAAGGATTACTTGTTGATATTCAAGTAGAGGAGGAGCTTTAGGTCTGCCCAACTTCATTTAAATTAGACTAGCAAGTAATTATCAATAATTTAAGACTGACTGGGACTAGCAGTTAGTGTAATGGCTATGTCGTTGGACTGCCATGTAGTCGACCATGGTTTGAGTCCTGGACCCGGTGTCTTAAACTCATGCTGGGCGTGTGTGTGTGCGTGCCCGAGATCCTGAGAAGAGAAGGGATTGCACCGTGGCCATCCCCTCTGGGGGGGGAGGGGTGATTTCTCACTTTCTATCTCTCTGTCTTTCTCTGTCTTTCTAGCGAGCACACGTGCCCAATAAGAAAAAAAAAAAAACCTCTCCAAAAAAAAAAAAAGAAAGAATTTAAGACTGACTAATCTTAAATCTCATACTCCTACGTTAATAGTTTGGAGTAAAATTATGATTATTTCTAAACTATTTAAATGATAACCATTATGCAAGTACTTGCTTATATTTGAACATTGTTCTCATGCTAGATTTGTAAAAAATCTGTCTTTCTAAAGATGTTCTTATCTCCTTGCAATTTTCCTTTTCCTATTGATTTAAACCTTTTCGTTCATTGGTTAGATTGTGAAATATAAATATAAATTTTGTTTATTGCTCTTTTATATTTAAAATCGTAGTCATAAAAATATATTTGATTTGGAAAATAATGAAAAGCCTTTACTTATTAGTGTAGATGATATGTTTAGTGGCAAAACACAAGCTTTTATCTATATATTTTTTAATTTGATAGAGGGTGTGTGCACTTGCTGGAAAGACACACACACACACACACAGAGAAAGAGAGCAAGAAAATGTGAAGCAACTCACATGAAGAATGGTCATGTCTCAATCTTTTCTCCATTTGTCTTTTGGATTTTAGTCACGCATGCACATGTGCCCAACATGTTTCTCAAGCTGCTGGGTCCAGGAATCAAACTACACAGTCAGCCATGTGAGATTCAACAGCTTTAACTACCATGTCACTGACTGCCCTATACCATCTTTATCGAAACAACCAACCTTTATTAAAGCTGTTACCTAAGCAGAGTATCCTTTATTCAATAGTAAGTATCCTTTATTCAGAGATAAAATTGAATAATTTTACAAATAGAAGAGATCTAGCAAATATTTGATCTCTGCTAAATTTACCAGTTTTTTCAGTAAAGAATTTGTGAAATAGAAAAGTTAAATAATTCCCAATGTCACACTGCTAGTTTGTGCAGGCATTAAATCAAAATTCCTGTTCTTGATATGAAGTCTGCTTGTTCTTCCTACAACTTTTTGCTGGATGGATTCTATCTGTGACTTTCTGTTACCTTGAGAGTAAGTATTTTATATTCTTCCTCTGAAAATCCCTAGTACATAGCACAATGCACTGCCATGTACTGATATCCCCTAGACTGCCTAATTAATGTGTGTCTTGGTCTTGTTGCCCTCAACAAGTGTTTCAATGTGATAAATACTTTCGAAATCCAACAAATTCTGTCTAAAGCAGAACGGCACACACACACACACACACACACACACACACACACCTTCCACTAGTGAGAGAGTCAAATCCCCGTGCTTTAAGTAGCCTTGGTTCACAGGCATGTGTGTGTCTGGTGTGTTCTGGGAAGTCTCTAGATGAGAGCCCAGAGCATTCCCTTGTGGGTCAGCCTCACAAAGTACCCTGTTTTATTGCTATGCCTCTATTTAGCTAAGCATTCAGTTGTTTGTTTTTGTTTTAGATTTTTTTCTATTTTTCCTAGAGAATGCAGCCACTGGCCAGAGAAAGAGAGAGGGAGAAAGCACCGCAAAATGTCATAGTTATCTCACAATCCTTTTCTCCTCCATTTTCCCATCCTTTTTATATCTGAAGTATATACACACATGTACCCAGTGTGTTTATCATGTTGCCAGATGTGGGTTTTGAACCACATGCTCAGCCATATGGGAGCTGACTTCCCTAAACATCAGTCCACAGGTTGGACCCAGTTTTATATTTCTAAATAGTGCTTTTAGTTTTTTTGTAATTGACTAATTATAAGAAAAATTAAATCAGTTGTATACATTACATATGATGACTATCTATAATGTGCATGTGTACACATAACACACACAAATATGCAAATGAAATATGATGGGATAGACGTAGAACTGGTTCCTAGGATCTAAATATTTCTACACAATCCTTTAAATGCCCAAAAGGAGAGTAGAGGAACAGGGAATTGAATCAGAAACTACCAAATCTTAATAATTGAAGTGACTAATCTAGGATGATACACATACACACACAACCCCTCCAAACACACAAACAAAGGTACGTCAAAATTATTTTTTAAATGACTTAAAGTATGAGTTTATCTTGGTACAAAATAGGTCAGAAATCTTTGCATAGTTTTTCACAATATGCAATTTTCACAAACTTTTTGAAGACCACTGACATGTATGTACCTAATATAGTATTGGCTATCTTCCCCTATACTGTCATTGGCTCACTGACTTGAGCATTCAGAAGGGATATATTTTACCAAAAAGCAAATGAAACTTGTTTAGTTTCTATTAAGTAATATGTGAATCAAAACAATGCTTCAACTTTGTATTCTGTGGTTATATACTATCCAATTTCCAAAGTTATTATCAATGTTGTTAGCCCATATCAGTTAAGGAAACTTCATTGCCCAAATGTATTTTTAATGTTTTTCTGGAATATAGTAGAATTAAAATTTCAATACCTTTCAATCAGACCATAAGCAGTGGAGTAATCAGGCATTTATTTAACAAGTCCATTTTTCCATTACACTATTTTCAACGAAAGTTACTGCATTAGTATTTCCATAGCTCTGAGGTCAAAATGAAAGTGAGTTTGAAAAAGTAACTACAAGAAACACCTTGCACTAAATGTAATGGAGGTTGACTTTGAGAATCCCTCGGTCAAGCTTAAAATTGGTCTCTTATTTAATCATATTCAAAGGAAAAGATAACAGTATTTTATTAAAAAATCTAAGGCATTAATATTTTTTAAATTACAGCAGATAGAGCTGTTCAGAGAAAAGAAAAATCTCCCTTCTTAACATTATTAACAGTTCTTACTCAGTCTCTCTATTGAGTTGTTTCCCCTAAATTTTGCAGTGAAATAATTTTGAAAGTATACATTTTAGAAATACTAAAATAATAATAGAATGATCTGCCTTTTCAATCTGATTATTCATATATTAAAAATGTATTAGCTAGCACAGCTACACATAAAATCATTTGTTGTTTGAACAGTGTGGTGGAGTAAAAATATTTAGTGAATCCTCCAGATGCTGCTACAGAGTAGGAACTGGACAACTGTGTCCTGCAGGACATATCTCCCTCCTGACTTTTGCTGAATCAGATTTTACTGGACCACAGCCATGCTTACTCATTCTACTATTGTGTGTGGCTGCTTCCACATTACAATGACATAGTTGAATAACTAAAACAGAGATTGTATGTTGCCCTCTACTATCTACTGTATGTCTCTTTTTTTTTACTTTTTTTTTTTTTTTTTAACTATAGGGTGCGTGTGCTTGCCAGACAGAGAGAGAGAGAGAAACAGAGAGATAGAAAGCAAGAAATCACCCCCCAGAGGGGATGGCTACGCCGCAATCCCCTCTCCTCCATCCTCCTCTCAGGATCTTGGGCACGCACGCACACATGCCCAGCGTGAGTCTAAGCCACCGGGTCCGAGACTCGAACCGCAGTCGACTATGTGGGAGTCCAGCGACATTGCCATTATGCTAACTGCTGGTCCCGACTACTGTATGTCTCTTGACAGAAATATATTGCCAAGCTGATAAGAGCTTAATAAAATTTTTAAAAAAAAAAATGAATTCTTCCAATTACCACTTTCTAATCATAGATCCAAAACTGCATGTGTCAAAAGTGAGGTCATTACTTCCTTATTAAAACACATCCCATGTCTTACCTTTGTTAAAAGCAAAAGAAACTTCAGAAAAATTAAATTTAGCAGATTTTATGTGATTCAAGAACAATTTATGAATTGACCTGTACCCTGATGCCATAGAGTTTAGAGAACTCTATCCAGCAAAGCGAGTGGTGAGCTTTTATACTCCAGACACAGAAGCAAAGGAGAGAAGTGACTTGATTGGTTACCATTAGGCATTTGCCTTTTTCTGTCAGGGTGTGGTGAAGCATTTAGCTTATTTGATGGTGGGCTGATGAGTTGGCTGCCTGTGATTGGCTAAAACTCAATTGTTTGTCAAGCTGATTCAAAGAAACATGTCGGGACCAGCAGTTGGCGTAATGTCTATGTCGCTGGACTCCCATGTAGTCAACCGTGATTTGAGTCCCAGACGCGGTGGCTTAAACTCACGCAGGGCGCCAATAGAGGAGAAGGGATTGTGGCGTGGCCATTCCCCACCCAGGGAGTGATTTCTCTCTCTCTCTCTTTGTGGAGAGTGCACGTGCCCTATTGCAAAAACCTCTCAAAAAAAAAAAAAAAGAAAAAAAGAAAAAAAGAAAGAAGAAATATGTCTGCTAGGGCATAACATATTTACATACTAAATTAGACTGCAGACTGTTACATAGGAACTCAAATTTGGTGACAGCCTAGGCTCATGGACTCCTGTTTATATAATTTCATGCTTACATTTAAATTGTTAGGGACTAAATATTTTACAGCTTTCTGAACTGCTCATTTCCCCTCCTTATTCATCTCTCTGTACAAAGTCTCTCAGACTTTCTTTGAAGATCATGTTTTAAATATCAGTTATGTACTTGTCCCAATATTCTCTATCACCTTAATTTTCTCTATTTTTCTTTATGGCATGATCTTGCTGAGACAGTGTTTGATGTTTATTTACTAAACCAATTCCTTATGTCCCCCTAGGTATGAAGATCCTATTTCCTAGTCTGAGTCACTGTGTTCTGGCTAATGAATAGGCAGAAAAGGTGCTGGATTGGCTGTTAGAACCTGAAAATTTTGACACAATCCTCCAAATTTTCTTTGTGTGTGTGTGTGTGTGTGTGTGTGTGTGTGTGTGTATGTCTACCAGGAAGCAAATGAGTAGCCTATGGTTATGGTGGAACAATACAATGAAAGTGTATGAGATCTCTCATGACTGCACAGAACAGAGCCCCATTTGAACCTGTTTCAAATTGAGATGTTAGAGCTGTTTGTGTCAAATGCTGTCTTACTCTCTCATTTTTAATACCTGTGAAAGTACACATACATTATTTGTTCCTACAGTAGAATGGATGCTGTATAAGAGCATGGAATTTATTTTCGTTTACTACTAGAGACCTGTCTGGCATTTAATAAATGCTGGCTAAATTTATTCAACTCGTTTATGGAATAAGTAGTTGAATCAATGCATGGGGAAGGTTAAATATCAGAAGCATCCTGTAGATTTGTTCCAAATACACAAGGGAAAATAAAAATATTTCATGGCACACCCTTATAAATATACCTCCTGTGAATCACTTTCATAATTAGTAACTATTTGATGGAGAATAATAATAATAGTAATGGTTAATATTTATCAAGCATTCATTATACATTAGATACTTCATAAGTCCTTTTATAGGTATATTTTTGAGATACTTTTTTGAACAATTTTTTTATAAGTGCAAGGGAATATGTGTGAGAGAGAACAGATAAGAGAGTTGGAGACACTGTGCACAAGAGAGAGCTTCCAGGGGAGAGAAACATACATGTACACCTAAAAGGGTGTATTCACACCGTGCTCCCCTACCCCCAGCCCCACAGCCAATGAGATCACAGGTACACACATGCACCCACAGTGTGTTCCAGCCAACTCAGGGCACAAAGTCCAGTCAGCCACGTTAAGCACTTCCATGTATTATTTCATGTGATTTCCTCAATACACTTGTAAAGAAAGAAATCTAAATATTTCCATTTCGTTGATGAGTAAATTGAGCCACATAAAGACCATCTCACTCTGCTTTGGATTGCCCAGCTAATTAAGCTCCAAGATTTAAGTTCATACAGTCTGACCTTGCTGCACCGTCAACTACTATGCCTTGATGGTAAGTACGATGAGAAAACTACGGAATACCATAGAGCATATATATTACGAAATCTACAAATATGGGGAAAATATGAAGATGTCTTCATTTTTTATTAACTAAGCTTAATAATAAATAGCCTTTTTCTGTTTAGTTGCATAATTTTAGTTAATTGTTGAAAACATAGTCAAAACAGATTTCTCTCAAATGAATTCAAGTGTCTTTCATTGTTTTTCCAAATGATTTTATCTAAGATCTGGAGAGTTACTACCTATGTTCAAGTTTTGTCTGGGTCCTCTGTTCTTTGATATTCTACTTTACTCCTCCACTAAATCATAGTTGGCATGTATTCTCTGAATTCCTCAGAGTGTCCTAATTTCTATCTGGTTAAGGGCCCCTGTGTATTTTCCAGTGCCTTTCTATTCCTGACTGCAACATAGTTAGATCTACAGATATTCTATGAGTACTTCTGTGATTATTACGGAAATCGCTGGAGAATACTAGAGCACTCCTATGTAACCACGGGGCTGCAAGACATGCAGGAAGATTGTTTCAGACCGCCTGCTTGGGAGGTCCATGCCAGTATGACAGCTAGCTGATTGTTGTTGAGTCATTGTAAAATGTTAGAGAATTCTGGAAATTTGCTGATTTCCTCAGTTTTACTGTTCAAGTTGGAAAATTTGGCCTAATTAGTCCAAATATTGACTATACAATTTACCATGTGCATGACCTTGGAAATTGCCCACACACAAATCTACTCTCATTTCAAAAAAGGGGTGTTAATAGATTGATGTTTGTATTCTACCATTTTATGTGTTGTAATTCAATCCCCAATGAGATGATATTAGAGGTGGGTGTTTAGGAGGTGATTATTTAATGAGGGTGGCGCCCTCATGAATATGATTAGTGTCCTTATGAAATACGTCCAGGAGAAAGGCCTTTTCCTTTCTACCATAAAGACTTACCTGAGGATGCAGTGAGAGACAGCCATTTACGAGCCAGGAAGAGGACCCTATCACAAAACAAATCTGCTGTCATTTTGATCTTAGACATCCTAGTTCCTAAAATTATGAGAAATAAATATCTGGTATTTATAAGTCACCTAGTCAATGATATTATTATAGGAGCCTGAAATCTGAATGGATTAAAACACATGGAGAAAAATAATTCTGGAAATACTTTCATAAGATATTGAATGCATATCTTTAAGAAGGTATCACACAGAAAACTATCAATGTTAACTATTATTATTTCACTGAACTAACATCCAAGAAGTTAACTTTTTCTGCCACACCAGAACTCTAACTTCTTGGTCTATCCAGTGATACTTCCAAGCACAGTCCCTTTGGTAGGCAGGTGCTTTGTCACTAGGTGAGATCACAGAAAATCTGAGCAGTAGCATCATTCCATTGCATGAACTCCAGAGTTCTCCTGATATCCTGAATGAATCAACTTCAGCTGATTATGTATTTTACTCTGTGACTTTTACTCCCAGTTTTGTGCATTTAATTTACCCTCCTTCTTTAATGTTTCAGAATATTTTATAGTTATTTCTTCACTGCATAAAAAGCATAATATAGGGTACAACATCAGTTTAGTATGCTTTTAACTTCTCTTCAGGATAGTTGCTTGGCACTTGGTCAAATTTCTGCAACATGTACAATATTTGATAATAAGCAACATTTAAAAGTATACATGTTTTTAAAATGGTGCTTTTTCAAATCCCCTTTAAGTAAAGATACACAAATCAAAGTAACACTCTTGTGGTTGAATAGAAGTGGCGCTTTTAGCCCTGAATGCCCTGTTTTGGCTTTCCCCTTCTGTATGACAACTGAAGTATTGTTAGTTGCCCAAGAGACAATTAAAAATCACTCCCTCCTATCCTCCTAGTTTTCTGTTATCTCTTTCTTAAATTTCCATTATATTATCACACAAGATTCAAGAATCAATCATATTGAGTTGAGTCATAAAAATGCTTACCTCATGTTTTGGCTGATTCCTATTATTTGGTTTAAATTATCATACTCAATTATATATATCTATATCTACATATATCTTTTTTTGTGATAGGGCATGTGTTCTCATCAGAGGAAAACACAGAGAAAAAGAGAAAGTAAAGAAGCATTCCCCCACTACCACCCGAGCAGGTGGGATTGCCACACAGCAATCCCTTCTCCATTCTACTCTTAGGATTTTGGATGAACACACATATGCACCTGGTGTTCTGAAGTCTCAAGGTCTGGGACTTGAATGGCAATGTCACCCATGAAGGATCTAGCCACCTTAACCACCAATGAATGGTCGAAATATTTTTATATATACACACATGGGAAGTACTTATGATGGTTCAACTTATGATTTTATGACCTCACAATGGTTAAAAACCAAAACACATTTAATAAAACCCATACTTCTATTTTAATTTCTGATCTTTTCCACCTCCTTCTCCAAACCATAGATAAATAATATCTGAGCTTTTTTGCCTTGACCATAGCCCTAAACTCTCCAGTGAAATGTGGGTAGAAACAGGGTGACTAACTATACTTCTTTGGCTATGGTTGAGGGGTTTCCCAGGACATGAGACAGGAAAGACAGGCAAACTGAGCTGAGTTAGTCACCCCACATGAAAAGAATATCGTCTGCATTCATGTCTGGTTTTGAGGAACCAATCATATGAACATCTCCATGCTCTCTGTCCTTTGTAGTCGACTGGGGTGAAGTAACTATGGGAACTTTTATAGTCATAGTTTTAAAATGTCAAAGCCTCTGGCAGCCTGGGTCCCTAATGATACTTGTAACCATAGATGAGGATCATCAGCTCTAGAAATCCTCAGCTTATACTTGTTCTATAATGTTGAGAATAAACTTACTTTATACAAAGCCACCAACTTTTGCAAGTCTATTTTTTAGCCACATTCTATCTTTTTAAAAGAAAAGAAAATGCTTGACCTTAAAGCACTTATAGTTACAACATTAAAATCAAAACAGAAGAAAAGGAGAAGAGTCTGTTATAAAAAGTTAATTAAAACAGGAACAACTTGAACTTTGCATTTAGTGTTATTTAAAATTGAAATGTAAACTTTCTCATATGTTCAAGCATATTTTTAAAAGAATATTTCTAGATACATATGATTACTGAAGAAACAAATAGATGGTAAATGTTGCTAATGACTACTCCTTCACTTGATACATCAGTGGGATCATCACAAAAAAAGTACAATTATGGCTGAAATTTTTTTTTTTGATAATTGATAGAGAATAGGCATAAGGATGTTATAAGGACTCTTCACAGTGAAGTCATACTATTTAATTCTTAAAATTATAGCACTGCAAAAAAGAAAAAGAGGAAAAAGTTTTGAATCAAACAAAGACTTATTTTATAAAATTCCTTTACTATACTCTATTTTATTAGAAGCACACATTTAAAAGAAAATAGTCCTATAGCATTAAAATTTTAATTGTACAGATATTTTTCAACAAACTACATGATTATTTTGTCAGTGTAATTTATTTTCCAAATGCTATCTATCCTCCTCAGTGAAATAACTATATAATTCTCATATTAGCTGTTTCATAAAGCAAAAGCTTTGTCTGTACATACTAGACAACAGGATATACTGCTTACAATTATAAAGAGTGAACAAATAAAATTCTACCAATTATTATTTTTTACAATTATTTTCTATTTAATTTTGTTTATTATTATTTTTTTTAATTTGCCAGAGAAAGACAGAGAGAGAGATAAGAAGAAAGTAATAAAGAAAGCCAGCAGATCTGGGACTTGAACCATGGTCAGCTGTGTGGGAATCCAGCACCTTAATTAACCACACCCACCACCTGCTAGCCTTCAATTATCTTTATTACTATAATAATTGATTTTTTTAAATTTAATTGAAAAAAACTATGTTTATTGTCATTGAATACTACATTTTTCTTCTATAGTCACATACCCCTACAACATTTGATTTTCTTTCTCAGAAGATACATTTAAAAGAACCTATCACAAAGAATGATTAAAATATGAGCTAAGAACAAGACTGCACAATCTTCCAATGAATCAAAACATGTATTTTCTAAGAGTTGCCCCATCATTACATTAGATAGTTACTTATGGATAATATATAAAATGAATAAAATTTCAATAAATAAATGTTGCTATCTCTTAAACAATGTACTATTATGAAAAAATGTTCAACATCCCTTATCGTAAGGGAAATACAGATAAAAATAACAATGAGGTACCACCTAACCCCAGTCAAAATATCTAAGATTAAAAAAAAAAAAAAATGATAAATGTTGGCGGGGGTGTGGTGAAAGGGGAACTCTTTTACATTGCTGGTGGGAATGTAAACTGGTCCAACCACTGTGGAGAATTATTTGGAGATTCCTCAAAAATCTGCAAATAGATCTACCATATGATCCAGTAATCCCATTCCTTGGTATCTACCCAAAGGACAGAAGAATTCTTCATTGGAAAGGTTCTTGCTCATCGATGTTTATTGCAGCACTATTCACGATTGCAAAGTCATGGAACCAACCCAAATGCCCTCGTATGGAGGAATGGATTGAAAAACTGTGGCACATATACTCTATAGAATACTACTCAGTCATAAAAACCAACAAAACCCTGGCTTTTGACAGAAAGTGGAAAAACACGGAAGATTTACTGCTGAGTGAGGCAAGCCAGGCTATGAAGGAGAGACATTGTATGTCCCCACTTAACATATACCGAATGTCTGCACTCTATGACTGAAACTGATTGACTAATGGCTCTACAAACACAAGAGATGGGTGTGACTGTCAGAGGAGGTGTATGTGGAGGAGTGGGGCCTAATGAAGGACATTTGGAGAAGGGATATGGAGGTAGATCATTGACGGGATGCGGAAGTTTGGTGTTATTGGTTGAAGATATTTTGATCAATGGGACTGGGGAGAAATGTTCACATATTGAAATGCTCACATTGTAAGCTAAACAATGCGATTGAATATATATACAAAAAAAGACATAAAACAAAAAAATGAAAAAAAAATAACTCTAGGAACTAGAAATGGATTTTTTTTTTTAATAATATGAATGATTAAGTCACTACGCAGTATACACTGGATGGGAAATCACATTTTGTATGCTGTGATGATGCTTAGGGAAAGAATGTAAATTAAGTTACAAAAAATAAAGTTTCAGGAAAAAAAAATATTCAGTGACTGCAGCAAGATATGTAGCCCCAGCTAGGTGCTACTTTATAGGATGTGTAAAGTTAGACTTGTGTCCATGGAAATGTATATATGACCTGTCTTTGCTATGAATATATTTAGATTAATTAAGGTCTTTAGTAATTCAATAAAATGTGGGGGGGAAACAGTATAGAAAGCAAACATAGATACCAGAGACAATGTGGGAGGAGAGTGGGAGATGGCAGAGGGTAAGAGATAGGGAATCAAGGATAGAGGGGAAAAAAGCAAAACATACAGAAAACAAGAAATGGAAAATTATTTGCTGACAATAACATGTTTGTTGATGTGCTTGATTGAGACAATATACAGTGTACTCTGGATGGAAAATCTCATTTTGTATGCTGTAATGATGTACAGTGAATGAATGCAAATAAATAAATTGAAATTAAAAATAAAAAAACAGTTCACTTCCTTTATTAAATTCTAAAAATTTATGGTTTACTTTTAACAAATAACCACTGACTATAGAATTATAGATTCATGAGTGTTTTCTGGGAATCCTCAGTACCTTAAAGAACCATCTGAAAACACAACACAACACAATACAATAAAAATAAAATAAAATAAAAATGTGTGGAGAAATCTTTTGAAAAATATCAAGTAGCCACTGATGCACTTTTCTCGTCATCAAGACTCAGAATCCTTTAGTGAATACCAGCTTCATAAAATATTTTTCATTCTCCAATATAATTTCTTTTAGGATATAGCTGTAAAGATGGTATAAGCATGAGTCCTCTCAGCATGTAGGAGTGGATCCAGGTTACTGTGTGTATGACTCACGTTCCTTGTGTATTTTTTCTCCGTTGATTATGTGCACGTACACACTATACGGTATATCAGGATATAAATAATGCAGCAAAATACTTTGGACAGTGTGCAAATTGTACACATTATTTAAGAATCAGAGGATAAAATAAGGATAGTACATCAAGGGACGGGAAGCTTAAAAATGTGAAAAGAATAACAACGATACTCTGAAAAAAAGATCTCATTATATCAACAAATAAAATACCATGAAAAAGTAAAAAACAAAAAAAAAAAACTATTTAATTGCAGTAACAATTGCGATTTTTTTTTTTTTTTTTTTTTTTTTTTTTTGGAGAGGTTTCTGCTATAGGGCGCGTGCGCTCGCCAGACAAACAGAGAGAGACAGAGAGATAGAAAGCAGGAAATCACCCCCCAGGGGGGATGGCCACGCCGCAATCCCTTCTCCTCCATTCTCCTCTTGGGATCTTGGGCACGCACGCACACGCGCCCAGCGTGAGTTTAAGCCGCCGGGTCCGGGACTCGAACCGCGGTCGACTACGTGGGAGCCCAGCGACATAGCCATTACGCTAACTGTTGGTCCCCCCGATTTTTTTTTTTGAGAGTTTTTCTTTCTTTCTTTTTTTTTTTTTTTTGCTATAGGGTGTGTGCGCTCGCCAGACAGACAGAGAGAGACATAGAGACAGAAAGCGAGAAATCACCCCTCAGGGGGAATGGTCATGCCACAATCCCTTCTCCTCCATTCTCCTCTCGGGATCTTGGGCACGCACGCACACGCACCCGGTGTGAGTTTTAAGCCACCTGGTCCAGGACACGAACCGCGGTCGACTACGTGGGAGTCCAGCGACATAGCCATTACACTAACTGCAATTTTAAAGAGGATATCATCAATAAGTCTCAAGACATAAAAGTCCACTTAGTTCTGAGTTTATAAAAAGAAATTATTATAATAAGTTTAGATCCATCAAAAGATTTACCAAAATAAAATAAATCTCAGCATGAGAAAATAAAAAAGTAGAAATTTATAGTGTTAAACACAAAATTGTTTCCCAATATATAAATAAACCATGATGAGAATGTAAAGTTCAGAAGTATTTAACTAGAAATAAATTGCTCCAGCCATAGTGACACAGCAGTGATGTAACACTCCATGATGCTGAGGCATGGGAAGGTCCTGTGTCCGCACCCTGAGGACTCTTGCATGCAGATGTGTGCACACATACCTGTGATCCCAGCAAGCTGAAGCTGGAGGTGGGACTGTGAAGTGAATTTCTTGTTCAGGATACCTCTCTCTCTCTGATAAAAAATTAATAATTAAAAAAATTCATGTAGCAATATCATATTACATATATTTGAGAAGTATTACATATTTGCTAATATACCATAGCTATTTTACATAGAAATTCTTAATTTCAGCTAAAGCTAATATAAAATTAGACAGAATAACAAGATAGTTTTAGAATTTTTTATCTTATTATGGATCTTTCTTATAAAAGAGACTGTGTTTATAAAACCTCATTATATTTCAATTTCCTTTTACTTCCATTAATAAAATCAAGCAATATAGATGTAGAAAAATCTCTCTTAAAATGAAAAGTTGGATGATTTTTGAAACAACTGTCATAAATTCCCTGCATGTTTTTAGTATAATATTATTGATCATATTAATTTGTGGGTTTGGGTTTTTTGTTTTTGTTTTTTTGTTTTGTTTTGTTTTGTTTTGTTTTGGTTGGCCAGAGATCATGTATGCTTGCAGAAAGACAGAAACAAAGAGACCGTAAAGGAAAGAAAGCACAGCCCTTGGAGGAATTCTCATAACATAATCTTTTCTCCTCCATTTTTTTCTCTTTGGGGGAGCTTGGACTGGCAAGCAAATATGTCCCGCAGGTATTCAAGACACTCTTCTGGCATTGGAACTATGTGACCAGCCAGGTAAGATCTAGCTCCCTTGACCACCAAGCCATTGACTGGCCCTGATCATGATCATTTATATTGTGTATAGATACTGGATGCAATATCATTAATTAAAAATTATCTTAAGAGCTAGCAAACACATTTCACTGAATTTAGCTTTATTACATCTACCTAAGTTAACTCTGTATCAATTAAAATATAACCAAATCACAGGTAATCCTACTCCTGTATATAATAAGGTAAAATATTAAAATATTGCTTCAATAATATAAACAGGATATTTTGTGGAAAGAAAAACTGTGAAGTGAAACTTCTTTTATTATGAAGAGTGTTTCTGTAAATTAAGTGGTTAAATTAGATGTAAACCTAATATAGCTTCCTTTCATAGTTGAGGTGTGAAATGTTAACATAAGCTTGTAATTTAGCAATGTGAGTTTACACATTTTCCTTCTTACCATAGTGTCATGTTCGCTATAAGAAAATTGCCTTTAAATATAAAAAACTAACATAAATATTGAAAAAGGAATAAAGGTAAAAGTAGTTTTTTGGGAAATAGCTATTCAAGCTGGATAATAGACATCTAAGGAATCATTTCTTCCAAGACTATGATGTGTTTACCTGAATTAATCTGAATAATTGTTTTAATTTTACTATAATTTTGCAGAAATACTATAGAATTTATGTGTATAACTTATGCATACAAATTAATTTGAAAGCAAAAATACCTTTTATAATTAAGTATAGCATTTTATTCAGAGTGTTATCTGAATATTTTAATTGTTAAAACTATATTTGGGCAGAAGAAAATTTTTGTTACTGAAGCGTTTTTTTTAAATCAAAACAGTCAATTCAAATGTGACAGCCCCCAAATATTCTGACATTATGTTTTTGGACAGTAACTAATTATGGTTGTTCAATGATTCCTTTAAGAAGATTAAGCATTGCATTCTGGTTCACATTTTTTAAAAATCTTATATCTTATATATCCTTGATATAACCACCATTTCTTGAACTTGTTTAGTTTTTGAACACTTGTTTAGAGGTTCTAATGGGGCAGTGCAGCTACCCCTATCACCTTGACAGAAGAATGGTGCCTCCTATAGGCGGTGATCATCCTCTTTACATTGTGTGCAGCTAGCACAGTGGTGGACAACTGGACATTCATGAGCAGTGAAGGAGGAAGGGGCACTTGCCCAGCCAGCCAGATTGCCTCAATCAACCCTGGCAATCAATGAGGTGACAGATGTCCCAGTTAGGTCATCCTCACATTGGCAGAAATGATTACTTCTTTATTTAAAAAGATGTTTTTCCTAAACCAAGCTAGTTACTATGGTACAGAGGGGAACATAATGGTGTGCATGGGATGGGAATTAGGGGAGAAAGAGCAGTTATGTCCAAGTATAAAAGTTTTCTCAGCTGAAGATCATGATTTTATCTGTATTTTACTATATCATGTACTTGGCAAATAGCGTGTTGGAGGGTGGAATTATTATTTTAGCTTAGTTGCCCAGAAAAAAAGGATAACCCCCCCTCTACTGATATCAACTTTTGGTATGACCTTGGGCAACTTACTTAAGCACTTTGTACTTCAATTGTCTTCTCCATAAAGTGGGACAGTAATAAAAGTATGTATTTCATACGGTAGATATGAGGATTAAGCAAGTTAATGTGTATGAAGTGCTTAGAGGAGTACCTAGCACGTATTAAGCCACTTTCCATATATTAACTAATATTTTCTTTAAAGAATTATTTATTTAAATTTTAAAATTACTATTATTATTATTATTAATTCACCAGAAAGAGATAAAGAAAGAGAGATAAAGGGAAAATGAGAAAGCAAACCTCCGGGTCCAGGAATCAAACCTTGGTTGAACATGTGGAAGTCCAGCACTTTAATCACCACACCATCTATTAGCTGCATTAACTACTATTTTATTACTAGTCTTGATCAGATCATTTCTTAAGCTTCCATTCAATTGATTAATTTTTCTGAGTCAGAGAAATTAATAAAATATGGATGTACTTTTGGAAAGAGTGAAAGGGAGGGGGCCACAAAGCAAAGAGCTTTCAGTAAAGCCTACCTTAGATTTTTATCTAGGCATTGTTTGGTCATTGAGGATGCTGGGGCAATGCATGTGCTTACGTTCCATGATACAGCTTCATTTACAATGATTTTATGCTCTGCAGGTGGCAGATGCTACACATGAGCTTCCTCTAAGCTATGATTGCAGTACGGTGCAGTTCCTTGGGTGGTTTTAGAGAAGACAATAGACTCTGTCCTAAGTCCCAGAAACACATAAACATGAAAGATGAGGTACAGAAAGTTTTTTCTTTTTCTGAAAGTAAATAAATAAATAAAGCAATGTAGGATATCAGTATTGAAGATGTCTGTGACCTGCAGAGGTAATATCATAGTGAAGTCTTAAAACCTTGTGATTTACATAGCAGTTAGGTTCATAATATGTATGAGGGTGTGTGTTTAAGGATGCTTTATTTTCCAGTCAATGAATATAGTCAGTGTGTACACAAAATTTAACTTCCCCTGAAATGTAACTAAAATCCACGTTCTTATGATAAGAGATTCCTGGAGACTCTTACTCAATAACTTTGTGGTGGAGCCTATGCACATATATTCTTAAAAGCACCTCAGAAATTCCTTCTTTGTACTTTTGGTTGGAAACACTAAAGTATATGATTTCCTTCACACCCACTGAGATCTTATTATAAATATGTATTAGAAATACCTTTAAGTATTTTCAGTTCTATTACATACACATCAATTTCATGGACAATCCCTGTCACTTTCCTTCCTATGACTCCTGTATATTGTCAAAAAAAACTAGTGAGAAAATCTTTTTTCATTTTCATCTTGAATACCATTGTTTTGACGTTCTGCAGCTACACTTTGAAAGATGTAAATGTATGTCAGAAAGTCTATAAATAATCTTAAGACTGTATTTTGTTTACAAAAAAATGTTTGGGTAAAAAAGAGCATTTCCTATTTGAAGTATATCATTAGGAAAGGGCAGGTTTTGATATGTAAGAAATCCATTTCAAAGGCACTGTAGAGGTGTATATAGCCTCAGAGGTAACATTAATTTGAGAGTAATTTCCAAATAAATTTTTAAAATGGCTGGTCGACACAAAGATGAATCATAAGAACCTTTTAAACTTGAGTATTAGTTGATGAAAATGTACTTAAAATATTATGAAGATACTCTAAGAATCAGAAACAGCCAAACAATTATTTTATATATTAGATGAAAACAATTAGCTTGACTTGATTGAAAACTACTATAGAAATTTTTAGAAGGGTTCTGTGATATGGGAAATGATTTAAATTTTTCCTAAATTAACAATTCATAAGAAAAATTCAGTTATTCAAAAATATTCAAATGATGTATGTAAATAAATGCTTGCCAAAAAAGCGTTCCATGAACAGAAAAATTAGGAAAACACGAATCATATTTTATAGGGAAGAACTTTTGTGAGATTATATGTACTTTTGTTCACAAGTAGATCTCTAACAGAAAATAGATGGAACATTTTCTAAATATATTTGATGAAATTCATGTTACTTTTATGAGTTTTTGCAATAATAGTTCCAAAGACTAACACATCAGTAAATTCACGTATGTATAGAAAAAAGGTACAAATAACTTAGAGATCAAAATGTAAAATAGGAAAATGTATTTCATTTGACAGTTCTGAAATTATAGATTTTCAAACAGACTTTGAATGAATATACAAAAATGAATTTATACTGAATGCATACTATATGTAACACAAAAAAGATATTTTAAAATGTGCTCTCATTGGGACCAGCAGTTAGCATAATGGCTATGTCGCTGGACTCCCATGTAGTCGGCAGCAGTTCGAGTTCCAGACCCGGCGGCTTAAACTCACACCAGGCGCATGTGCGTGCATGCCCAAGATCCCGAGAGGAGAATGGAGGAGAAGGGATTGTAGTGTAGCCATCTTCCCTGGGGGGTGATTTCTCATTTTCTGTCTCTGTCTGTCTGTCTGGCAAGAGCATGTGCCCTGTGGCAAAAATATCTCCAAAAGTAAATAGATAAATAAAATGTGTTCTCAGCTATTTTGTAGAAATTTGGTATTATTTCCCATTAGATTATAATTAACTGGCCTATAAAATATTTAAGATAATGTATGTACAAATGTACTCAAGAAGTTTTTGGAAAAAAGGAATTAAACTATGAGTTTATTTTGGCAGAAGTTTTGACATTCATACATAGTTTTCTCTTTTTTAATATTTATTTATTTGTTATTATTATTATTATTTAATTTGATGAGAGAAGGAGAGAGGGAGAGAGAAAATGAGAGAACAAATCATAAGGCTGAGACTTGAATTGTGGTCGGCCATGTGGGAGTCTAGCTCCTTAACCACCACACCATCCACTGGCCCCATGCATAGTTTTTTTTTTTATAATACACATTTTTCATGAACTTTCTGAAGACTTTTCATATGTATATACATGTATGTCAAACACACACATTTATATTCACACACAGTTGACTTTTGAACAACATGGGGCTACTGAGTGCCAGTAGCCATGTGGTCAAAATTCCAGGTGTAAGTTTTGACTCTTACCCATATATATATATATATATATATATATATATATATATATATATATATATTTTTTTTTTTTTTTTTTTTTTTTTTTTTTTTGGTTAGGTTTTTGTCATAGGGCATGTGTACTCACCAGAGAGCAATAGAGACAGAAAAAGCGAAAAATCACTTCCAAGGAGTATCGGTCACATAACAATCCCTTCTCTTGGAATTTTGGGCGCATACACACAGGCACATGCAGCGTGATTTTCAACTTACTGGGCCCCATACTTGAACCATAGTCAGTCATGTGGGATTCCAGCACTTGAACCACCACTTTAACCACCCCTCCCCCTAATTTTACTAATAATTTACCATTTACTTACCAATAATGTAAACAGTAAACACATATTTTGTATGCTGTGTATATGTATATTGTATCCTCACAGTAGAGTACCTTGATAGAGGAAAATGTTATTAAGAAAATCATAGGAAGATAAAATGCATTTTGTAGTACTGTAAGCTATTTATTGACATATTTATGTAGTTTGTTTACAAAATGAATCATCTGATAGTTCCTACATCAGTACTGTCCTATGTGATAAAAAAAAAGACTGAAGATGCTCTATGTATTATTTAGACATCAAAAATCAAAAGATGATGGGTCCCACGTTATTACTAAAGGCCTACAGTGTAGCACTAAACAAGCTGAAAAATACCCGAGAGTTGCAAGAGATCCCCCTTTTATAGCAATACACCATTTCAGGAGAGACTAACTGCTTACCTGGACAGGATTGGAATCACTGGCGTTTTAAGCAAACACTCTTCAGTTCACAGCAATTGCAACAGGAGGTAGCTGTGAAATTATTACAGGAATATAGGTTGTACTGTGGTTAATTTTATGCAGTTATGATTTAACACTGCATTTTGCATTTGTTTATATTTCTCTTAACTGTGAATAGCACCATATATTGTCCAGTTTTGTGTGCATAACTTTCAATAAATTTTAACTTTTCATAACACACTTATGTGTATTTTATGGTAGTAAATGCTAAAATAAACTAGTATCTACATGTATTTTATGCATTCATTCTATGGTTTTTCTTTTTTTGATATTTCAAAGTTTCATGATTTGCAACTCTTCTCAAATTATTGTATATCCCCCTGAAAATGTCCCAATATATTTATTTTAAAAGTCTACACATGTAAGGAGCCAGTAAGTGGCGTGGTGGTTAAGGTGGCTGGGCTCTCACATGGCTGACTGTGGTTCCAGTCCTGGATCTGGCAGCTTGCTTTCTCATTTTCCTTCTCTCTCTCTCTCTGTCTCTCTCTGGTCAACTTCAAGATAAAATAAAATAAAATAATAAAATAAAATAAGACTTAATAAAATTTATTTTTTAAATGTACATATAGGGCTAGCAGGTGGCATGGTGGTTAGGGCCCTAGACTCCCACATGGCTGACAATGGTTCAAGCCCTGAACTTGGTGGCTTGCTTTATTTCTGTACCTGGCAACTATTTCTCTCTCTTTTTCTTTCTCTGGTCAAATTAAAATGATAGTAATAATATAAATAAATAAAATAAAATAAGTAATTTAAATAAAAATCTACATGTAACTGGGTCCACAGAGTTAAAATCCACATCCTCGAAGCATTAACTGTTATTGATTTTGAAGCATTAGATGATAAAGACACTAAAAAAATAAAGCTTACTCTCTTATATCTGTAAAACATGTACTTTAGAGTGTCGAAATTGATGCTAACCTTATGTTTAATGCAGGCTAAATACTTCACAAAGCTTAAGTAAAATGTATTTAAATCAAAAAGTTAAAATTTTTCTTGTTAAACTTTAAGAAAACAATGTGGTACTCATAGTGATAATTATATATTAAAGGATTTTTAAAGAGTATATTACATTTGAGGGACCAGCAGTTAGCATAATGGCTATGTCGCTGGACTCCCACGTAGTCGACCGCGGTTCGAGTCCCGGACCCGGCGGCTTAAACTCACGCCGGGCGCGTGTGCGTGCGTGCCCAAGATCCCGAGAGGAGAATGGAGGAGAAGGGATTGCGGCGTGGCCATCCCCCCTGGGGGGTGATTTCCTGCTTTCTATCTCTCTGTCTCTCTCTGTCTGTCTGGCGAGCGCACGCGCCCTATAGCAAAAACCTCTCCAAAAAAAGAAAAAAAAAAGAGTATATTACATTTGATAAGAACCGTACAGTGACTATTATAATGTAATATACACTAGAAACTGAAAATGAATTAAATGCAGAATGGAGGAATTATAAGAAATTTCATTTTAAGAGATGAAAAAAAGTAAAATATTTATCTTACATGAAGCAGGTATTTTATTCAGAAGTTCTCTGTTTCTCTTTTTTGATTGGTGACTAAAATTAACATTAAACAAGTGACAATGCAATTACCTAAAATCTTCTAAATTTATAATCATTTCTTGAAAACCCAATTAAAATACTATATCTCTTACTCAGGGTTATTGTTTCTATTACAGGATCTTGAAAATCTTAGAGCAGATTGTAGAAGAATTTAGAATTTTTAAATTCATTCATTCACTTATATAAACATGTATTGAATCAGAAACAAATGTCTTCAAAGAGCTTATATCATTTAAAGAGAGATAAATTATTATTTACTAAATACCTACTCTGTGTTTGGCATTATATAAGGAATTTGAAGAATAAAGACGTTTTGGGTTTTAAAATACACACACACACACACACACACACACACACACACAGCCACTCAGGTCAAATGATTTATACAGTTTTAATAAAAATTTGGGGGATGCCAGATTTAAATATAGTATAAAGATAAGTGACTAAAAGGTTTTAACTAAGAAATCTTTGATCCCAAGTAGATGTTATATATAATTTGTAACTTAACTGGTAAAATTAAACAACTTTTTACCTTCATACCCTAACAGTTTATAGCTGTTCACTTCATCATCTCTTTCATGAGAAGTGTCAAACAGACAAAGCTTTAGAACCCTATGTATTTCCATTCTAGTTCCTACTCTGTTCGTTACTATGTGAGATTGGACTACTGACTTAAACTAAATTCATCTCTCCCTATGTATTAATGGAGACCCCTATGTCATATGTCTTCTATAAAAGTTATAAGTAAAACTAATAAAATCTTATATAAATTTTTTTTTATTCTCAGACATACATATAGCACTTCTTCTACAATATGAAAGTTGAGATTTCTGCTTAAAATTCTCAGGACTTTTAAAATTCTATGTCATAGGTAGAGCATTGACGGGATGGGGAGGTGTGGTGTTATCTGTTGAAGATATTTCGATCAACGGGTCTGGGGAGAAATGTTCACATATCGAAATGGTCTCATTGTAAGCCAAACAATATGATTGAAAGTATATACAAAAATAAATTAATTAATTAATAAAAAAAAGACAGTATAAAAAAAAATTCTATGTCATATATGGTGGGCCAGTCCTGCTCACTTATCCTTTGACAGCTGTGTCTTGGACCACTGGAGTCTTTCTGAAACAAGCGAGGACACCTCAGCCAGGACCTCCAAACTCTCTGCAGTCTCCTCATCCAGCTTCACTTTATCCATGACACAACCTGAATCTGTGCACACCAACCCTGGCAACTTAGAAGCACTTCAAAGATTGGAACCCAATGCAACAACCACACAAGTCTGGAGATGGACAGGGGACAGTTTTGGACAAAGAACTTCAAAGTCCACATGCACTCAGAGCATAGTATGATATATGGAATGTGAGCAACAGGAAGCCACATACCTTCGATCCCTCAAAAAGCTTGCACTGTGGAGGAACAGTCATATTCAGAGAAGGGGCAGAGTGGTCTCCTCCAGTGCAGGCTCTACAATATGGGTCCCTTCTTATCATGGTCTAAAACTGCTGATTCTTAAACTTTAGAAATTCTTGAAATAATGGATGAGGTAATACATGCAAAGTGCTTAATATAAAAATGACATATTAAATATTTATTAAAGAGCAGCTTATTTTAGCACCTGATTTATATAGGTGTATGTCATTTGCTCTTGGGTAATGGTCCTTAAACAGCCGTATGTTTTTATAAAATGGTTAATTTTTATCATGTATTTAGATATAGTAGAATAGAATTTATAGAAAATGTCCAATTTATTATTTTACAAGAAAACAGGTGGTGAAAAACTATACTTAAGATAACTTTGTGAATGAAATAAAGATCCTTACGTGACATTAAAATGTTCTGCCTATTTAGAAAAATAAACTATTATTGTTCATTAATAATACAGAACAATGAGATCAGTTTTGAAGTATTTTATTAGAACATTAGAAAACTGCACACTTATTTTTATTAGGCTCTTTTCAACTGTCCAGTGATTTTTATAACAATATTTTTATCATTGTCAATTCTGCTTTTACCTCCATTATACATTAATAAACATGATTTATTCTTTCAGACTGTTGCACTCAATTTTTCCATATTTAAATGTTTGTAAAGATAAAAAACCAAACACAATAACTTAATTTACCTGTTATGTTAGGGTAATAGAAGCAATATTGATTGCTCATTTATGCCAGAAACTATCTTGATTCTGCTTTATCTTGTCTTTGCTCACAGATCCAGATTGATAGAGTTGTGTTTTTCCAGAATATTTCTGTTGTTGTGTCACAGAAACATCTGTAAATTACATATGGGATCCTAAAATTTTATTGGCAAAATAAGACATATGGCATGGATAGGTTTAAAAAGGCATAGATGGAGCCAGCAGGTGATATGGTAAAGGCACTGGGTTCTTACATCTCTGACCATGATTCAAGTACTGGACCTGGCAGCTTGAAAATCACTGCTAGCATGGAGTATATATTCCTAAAATCCCAAGAGGAGAATAGAGAAGAAGGGATTGAGGAGTGGCCTTCCCACTGAGGGTAGGGAAGGGAGTGATCCCTCACTTTTCCTCTCTCTGTCTCTTTCTGTCTCTCTCTCTGGTGAATGCATGAGACCTATGGCAAAAATTAAAAAAAAAAAAAAAATCAGAGATGTGTCATTCTACTGTATCACTTAACTATAGTCACAAGAAATGCAACCCATAACGATAAGCCTTATTAAACCGATCTGAGTTTAAGCTAGATTATGGCTGGTCTATCCAGAGCTCTGCTGAATGGCTCAGCTGGTCATTTTTTTTTTTTTTTTTTTTGGAGAGGTTTTTGTTATAGGGCGTGTACTCTCGCCAGACAGAGAGAGATAGAGAGAGAGACAGAAAGTGAGAAATCACCCCCCAGCGGGGATGGCCACACCGCAATCCCTTCTCCTCCGTTCTCCTCTTGGGATCTTGGGCACGCACGCACACACACCCAGCATGAGTTTTAAGCCACCAGGTCCGGGATTCGAACCCCGGTCAGCTACATGGGAGTCCAGCAACATAGCCATTACGCCAACTGCTGGTCCCTCAGCTGGTCACTTTGTATTTAAATCATGATGGGATAGAAATTTTAGGGCAGGGGCCAGCAGATGGCATAGTGGTTATGTTACTGAATTCCCACATGGCCAACTGCAGTTCGAGTCCCAGATCCTGTGGCTTTAAAATCACTCTGGGAATGTGTATGTGATTGCCCAATATCCCAGAGGAATAATGGAGAAGAGAATTTAATGTGCCATCCTCCTTGAAAGGATTTCTCTCTTTCCCTTTCTGTCACTCTGACTCTTTCCAGCTAGTGCACATGCCCTATAGCAAAAACCTCTAAAAAAAAAGAAAAAAAGAAAAAGAAGAAGAAAAGAAAAAGTTTTTTTTTTTTTTTTTTTTTTTTTTTTGGAGAGGTTTTTGCCATAGGGCGCGTGCGCTCGCCAGACAGACAGAGAGAGACAGAGAGACAGAAAGCAGGAAATCACCCCCCAGGGGGGATGGCCACGCCGCAATCCCTTCTCCTCCATTCTCCTCTCGGGATCTTGGGCACGCACGCACACGCGCCCGGCGTGAGTTTAAGCCGCCGGGTCCGGGACTCGAACCACGGTCGACTACATGGGAGTCCAGCGACATAGCCATTACGCTAACTGCTGGTCCCTGAAAAGAAAAAGTTTTAAGACATCTTCCCTAAGTTGTGTAAAGGTGTTTTACACTCAGAGGTAAGAAACAAATATATGAAAACAATACAGCTGACAAGAAATTGTTAACATTTTTCCCATTATTTGCTTCCTTATGAATAAAGTGATTATTTCTTTCTAACCATCCCTACCCCATGTAAATAGTATACTTCCCTACCCTATGGTCATGTAACTTAATTTTCTGGCCAGTGGAATATAAGTAAGAAGCAAGATATGCCACGTCCAATCAAGAGCCATTGCCTGGCTTACCTTTTTCCATCCTTCTGCCATAAAATCAAGGATAAAGTCTACACCTTTAGTCTGGATCCAGCTTCACAGTCAAGTAGATTAGAGTAACAAAGCTGTAGCCAGCATACAGCCATGATGTTACATAAAAGAGCTACACAGATGTAATAGTATACGAAACTGAAAGTTAAGAATTGTTACCATAATCTTACCTAATAAAACCTAATACACCTTGCATCTTAAAAAAATAAAATCATTACTGACAGCTGCCACTTTTCAGAGAAGCTTGTTTCTCCCTATTAAAACCTCACAGAAAATCACAAGGTAAAACTAACTAAAGCAAACTACTATCCTGAGTTTTTCCTACTGAGTTTCTATGTATGTGATAGTTTCAGTAAACACAAAGGTCTGAGTCCCCATATACTATAGAAAACAGCAAAATGATTGTTGTTATACCAAAATGATTTTCTGTAATATAAATAAACTGGCTTCAGCCCTATTTAATCTCAGATAATTTCACATTTTGGCACCTGTCATTTACAATTTAAATATTGCTAACATATATGCTTGGCTAAATTATGTGAAAATACCTGATAAGAATTGTCATGAACTTAGTGATAGCCAAAGAAGACAAATTAGAAATGATCTTCAAACACTCTTGATTTAGATGTATTATTCTTCACATCTGTTCAAGTTCTTTCATTTTCTGGTCTTTTCTAATTATAAATATTTTTAATATCTAGAGTCCTCATTTCACTTTCCTGCCGTATTAGATTCTTGCTGTATTAGATCTTATATTACTTTGGCCATTCCATTTTTAAGTTTATAATACTATATTAATTTTCTCATTGTACTTTATCTATTTTAATTTGCTTAACAAATTACTTGACTTTAAAATATATAACTTGAGTTCACTCCCTAAATTAAATACTGAAAAAATTTGAGACATAGACAGAAATTTATTTGGAGACTTACTCATTGTCTTTTTAAAATGGAGATATTAAATCCAGCCCATAGGATGATATCATGAGCAGTAAATGAGATAAAGTTTGTCAAAAAACTAGCTTTGTGCCTGATTTATGAATCTCCAACTTTTGTAAGAACAAGACTGTTTCCATTTAAAAGAAATAAATAAATAAAATAGGAACCAACAGTTAGTGTAATGGCTGTGTCGCTGGACTCCCATGTAGTCAAAAGCACTTTGAGTCCCAGACCAGGTGGCTTAAATTCACACAGGGCACGTGTGTGTGCGTGCCCAAGATCCCAAGAGGAGAATGGAGAAAAAGGGATTGAGGCTTGGCCATTCCCCCCTGGAGGGTGATTTCTCACTTTCTGTCTCTCTGTCTCTGTCTTTCTGGTGAGCGTACATACCCTATAGCAAATAAATAAATAAATAAATTAATTAATTAATTTAATTTAATAAAAACTCATGTTGTTTTTCATAGCCCAGCTTATTTCGCTTAGCATTAAATCTTCTATATGAATCCATTCAGTACCAAATGCCAGGATCTTAATGTTCTCTATGGCTGCATGATATTCCATAGCTTATATGTGCCATTTTTTTTTAGAGAGAGTTTACTATAGGGCACATGTGGTTGCTTGAGAGACACAGAGAGAGAGAAAGTGAGAAATCATGGCCATGAAGCAAGCCCTTCTTGTAAATTCTTCTCTCATGATTATAGGTATGCATGCACGTGTGCCTGGCATGAGTTTCAAGCTACCAGATCTGGGACTCAAATCGTGGCCAGCCATGTGAAAACCCAGCACCTTAAACACTACACTAACTATTGGCCCATATTTGCCATTTTATTAAATCCATGAAAAGTTTTCTGTTGAAAAGGCTATAATGGTAATATCTTTGATTTCTTTGTCATATAGTACATGCATACTTTGAAAAAACATATTGTGAATAAAAGATCGAGAATTTAGGGACCAGTAGTTTCTGTAATGGCTACATCTCTGGACTCCCATGTAGTTGACTACAGTTCAAGTCCCAAACCCGGTGGCTTAAACTCATGCCAAATGCATGTGTGTGCATGCCCAAGATCCTGAGAGGAGAATGGAGGAGAAGGGATTGCGGAGTGGCTATCCCCCCACTGGGGGGTGATTTCTCACTTTTTCTCCCTCTGTCTCTGTCTTTCTGGTGAGCGCACATGCCCTACAGCAAAAACCTCTCCAAAAAAAAAAAAAATAAAAAGACCGAGAAATTTGAAAAAAAATTAAATTAAATAATTCTTTAAAAATAAAAATAAATAAATGTTGGATGAATGAATAAATAAATAAATTACATATTATGCCCCAAAATATTGTTCAATATAGAGATATATGATTAAATGTAAATAAGAAATTATTTTAATAATTAAATGCAAATATATCCCTATGACCCTGATTCATGAGGATGTAAGTAAATAATTTGATTAACAAAAAAATCATGTTGTAAATTCAGCTCAATTTGTAGCATGAGGCCAATACCAGAAACACAAAGGTTAGTTCAACTTTTAAACATTCTTCAAGACTTTCAGGGAGATAGATGTTCTCAGAAGCTGATACAAATATATAAAAATAGGGAATCAGTTCCAGGAAAGGCCAGTAACAAGGAATTGGGACATTGGCACCATTATTACTATGAAAATGCAAAGAAAATAAGTATTTTGAAAGTACGAGTTGAAAAACTGGAGGTGGCCCAGCTGTTGTGATGTGTGCTGCTAAGATTCATTGCTTCTTGGGCTGGGACCACTTGGGAGGCTGGTTTGATCACTATCACCTAAAAGCCACGGGGTGAGCACCTGTAATTTCAGCAACTCAGAGACCGTGAGGCTTGTTGGGCAATACAGTGAAACCCTGTCAAAAAAATAGCGGAGCACAGTGTGCGTACTTGTAGTCACGTCTGGAGTCTAAGGCACGAAGCTCATGACAAGAAGACCCCTGCTCTCTTTAAGTTGAGTATAATAAGAAGAAACTTAGGAGAAAGACTTTAAATTTTGATTAGTTACAAGTATTAGAAAACAGCTGTTGATATTATATAAAAAATTTCCTTCCTACAAAATTTCAGAATACCTGGGTGGCAGGAGGCATAGTGGTTAAGGTGACTGGACAAAGATATGTGAGAGCAGTCTTCAATTATTGGAAGGCTGACCAAGTCCAGACCTGGCAGCTTACTTTCTTACTTTCCTTCTCTCTCTCTTTCTCTCTCTGGTCAATGTCAAAAATAATAATAATAATAATAATAATAATAATAATAATAACAATGAATAAAATTAAATAAAAAAATAATTCTTTAAGAAAAGAATAAAAATTCAAAATACCTTAATTCTACACTTAGGAAGCATGGTTTTTTTCTGTTATGACCACTTTCCAATAATTGAAGATTGTTCATATATCTTTGTGCCCTTTGACAGTTTATTTTTTTCTATTTTAAGCAATTTCACTCTCTTCAACATAGATCAATATGTTGATGCCACAAAATTTTATTATTCCAGATATCATTTCAAGAATGGTCCTACTTAGAGTCCTTTTTAAAATGTAATAGGTTAAAGTAAAAAAGTCCAGGTCAGATTTTGAATTGTACTTTAAAAAGACTTCGTCATTATTTTGAGTGCTCAACATAACCAAATCTAGGCTAAAATTTTGTTTGATTTTTTTTTTCTGGCCGTCATCACACTGTTGACTCATATTGATCCTGTAAACAATATATCATGTCTGTCATATAATGCATGCATTAGGTTTCCCATTGAACCATTGACATATGCATTTATTATAGCACTTTTTATATTTTATGATGGACATTTATTGATGTCTTTTTTCCCTACTGGACTGTGAGTTCCTTAAGGGCAGGAACCATGTCTAATTCATTTTTGCATAGGCATTTAATAATTGCTAAATGTTTATCAAATACATACAGAAGTAGGAATATTTTAAAAGCATGCTTTATTTATTTTCAATCTGAAACGTTAACAAATACTTTCATTATGACAGAGTAAAAATTATTTGAAAGATTTTAACTCAGATTATGTTAATCTTTTTTTTTTTTTTTTTTTGGAGAGGTTTTTTTTGCTATAGGGCAGGTACGCTCACCAGGAAGACAGAGAGAGACACAGATTCAGAAAGTGAGAAATCACCCCCAGGGGGGGTGGCCATGCTGCAATCCCTTCTCCTCCATTCTTCTCTCGAGATCTTGGGCATGCACACACACGCGCCTGGTGTGAGTTTAAGCCACCAGGTCCGGGACTCAAACCATGGTTGACTACATGGTAGTCCAGCAACATAGCCATTACATTGACTGCTGGTTCTAGATTATATTAATACTTAAAAATATTCCCTAGATATAATATTTTAATAAGTTAAGAATATGTTTATTCTTATATTGATACAATATACATAATATTCACCAAAAAAAGATTTTTGAAACACAATTGTCTATATCTAAAACATCCTTCTAAACTAAGAATCTAACAACAAATTGAAAAATAGAGTAAGGCAGTTAAAAGTTACATGGCTTCATTTGAGAAAGCATATGGTTATTCTCAGTTTGTCTATTTTATCTAATTGTTCCATATCTTACTTCTAGAGATGAGTTAATCTGTAATTAATAAATTCATCTTTCACTTCTCTATGGAAATAATAGCATCTTCCTTTTTTTTTTTCTCCTGGATCTTTCATTGTTATCTAAAAATAAACATTGTATTTTGCTGAGTGTAGTTCATGCAAAATGAAGAAGTGCATAATGCAGTTAAACAATTTAAGGTTTTTGTTTTTGTTTTTGTTTACCAGGAGAAGGATTTTCTAAGGATACTTCATGATTCAATATCCTGGGACCAGCAGGTGGTGTGGTTAACGTGCTGTTTAAAGTGCTGGTCTCCTTTTTTTTTTTTTTTTTTCTTTTTTGAGAGGTTTTTACTATAGGGCGTGTGCACTCGCCAGTAAGGCCAGTTTCAAGTGATGCGGTCTAGAGAATATTTAAATTATAAGCATCTTAAAGGGTAGAGGGAGTAGAATAAGGAAAAATAAGCCCTGGGAAAACAAAATTTTCTGCTAGTGGATAAAGAATCATTGGAAATACTATGATGAAGGCATTATTATGAATATGGAATATTCATCTCACTGAGAAGTGAGGCCTGTGAGATATCAATTACCCACCAAATTCTATGGTACTACCTTGGGAAGATTGGATTAGTGTGGGGAGAGCACACCCTTGATCCCTTTTTCTGTAGCTCTTTATTTTCCTCTTTGACCTTTAGGGACAGGTATCTAAGAATCTTTGATCTTGATTTCATGTACATGTTCACATTGACTTCTCTGCATAATTTTATTCGAGATTTTACTTACTATCATGACTCCTGTGAATAAGACTTGTTTGGATTTCTGGACAATATTCACCATTATTTCTTTCCCAATTGTTCTGATGTACAGTCACCCTATTCTCCTTGTATATGTATGTTGACCACCTGCTACTAGTAGAACTGTTTTTCCTAATAAGATGAATTGTAATAATAGTTGAAAGGGGTCTTCATAGCATTGTTTTACTAGAAGATACACCTCCCTAGCAAAAACTGACATCTTTATGAATGATTAGCTATATAACTCTCTTAATATGCAAAAGGCATCTAATAACATGTAAAACACGCATATCTAATAATATCTGCTTTATATATTTGCAATTTTGTGGATCTAATGGCATTTAATAAGTACTCAACAAATGGTAGTCATTGTTATTCCCCTGTGATCTCTTATGTTGCTTTTCAAAATTCAGTACGTTTACTCCACACCTGAGGAGCAAGGAGCAAAATAATGTGTTTAGTTCAGTTCAAATGATTTGTGTTAGAATCAGAGCATGGATGAAGGCATTGAAATATTTTAAATTTATTTTGCTTTTTTGACATATATTGTTTGAAACCACAGTGAAACTGAAGATATACTTACATACACGTATTTACTTAAATGTTTTTAGAGTATGAATATTTTAAAAAATTAATCTGGGGACAAGTTAATCTGGGGACAAGCAGGTGCTTAAGGCACTGGATTTCCACATGGCTAACCGCCGTTCAAGTCCCAAGTCCAATGGCTTGAAAATCATACTCAGCATGCGTTCATGCATGCCCAGAAAAATCCTCAGAGGAGAATAGAGAAGGGACTGTGGCACAGCCTTTCCCCCTGTTAGGATGATTTCACACTTTTCTTCTCTTTTTGTCTCTCTGTCTCTCTCAAGAAAGCTCACATGCCCTATGGCAATAACCAAGAGAAAAAAAAAAAAAGATCATTTAGTATTTTAGAAACAAATTTAAATCTCTGAGGATCTCCACTTGTGTAAAGAATACTAAGTACATTTCTCTCTCTGGATAAGCCTTTTCTTGTGATATTTTATCATAGAATGCATATATTCACTGGGGAGAGAGAGAGAAACAGAGAAGGAAAATGAGAAATCACCCCCAGGGGGATGGCCATGCTATAGTCCCTTCACCTCCCTCCTCCTCTCAGGGGCACAGACACACGTGCCCAGCATGATTTTTCGAGCAGTTAGGTCTCAGACTTGAACCGTGAGCAGCCTTGTGAAAGTCAAGTGCCTTATCCATCATGCCAAATGCTGGGGCCTAGATAAGCCATTTTTTAAAGAAAAAATTACTGATCACCTACTATGTGCCCAATAAAATAAACATGGTCCTTCATGGAATATGCTGTTTAATAGAGGAGATAGATAATTATCAAATAATATTATATAAACTATAGGGAAGAAATAGTATGCATATGTAAGATGCAATCTAATTTGGACCTGACAGGCCTGAAAGTGGGGTAGGGTGGTATGGATGGATTGATCTGAAGATGAGAACCTAAGATCCTAAGATACAGGCTTTTCACTCTATGTCTATATTCAACAGTGTAAAGTAATTTTGTTGTAATGAAAATGCCATCTAGTTATAAAGTATTGGGGGGGGGCTATACTTTCTGCAATCTAAGTGGATATGTGTTTTGCAGGTATGAAGATAGAAGTAGAGTAGAAAGTAAAGGCTTTAGAAGTACCTGGACTTTAGAAACTTCAGAGAATTTAGTAATACATGTTGTTTCTTTCTGTGCCTTGAGAAATTAAAGCATTGTTTATCAACAGTGCAAGGATTAATTAGCAAATTTTTGTACAAAGTTTTGAATAGCTGATTAGGACTAACACCATTATTTCTAACATGGTCTTACTAAAATTAACTTGAAATTTTGGGCTTTGTTCACAACCAAAATGCTAGAAGATCTAAAAGTTTTTCACATTCTCTATGAACAGACACTATTTGGCTGACAGGTCAGCTGTCATTTGTAATTAATGTCAGAAAAGCAATAAAACAAAATGACAAGATTTGCACCTGATAGAACTTATCTTCTGTCAGATCTTTCCTCAAATCTCTCATTGCTCTTTATCTTCGCTAGCATGCACTTTGAACATTTCATTTAATGTTGTATTGTTGGATTTTTGTTTAATTTCTTTAGCCATTTGAGTCTATTTTCTTGCATTGTGCTTTGGTACCATTGAACAACATTTTCTTAATTAAGAAATAATTAAATTCAGATTTCACTTACAAATATCCACTTCTTATCTCCTCTTGTACCTCACTCATGAAGACAATCTGTTGGAACAGCTGCATGAACCACAAAATAGTCTTTGTACTTAGAGGCTAAACTGTTTTAACTGCAATAGAAGTTGCACTACAATTGCCAATACCCAGAAGGACATTTTGTTTCATGGCCTTATCTATTTTATATCTCTTTGAGTAGCAGGAAATCTCAACACCCTTATGCCAGACCTCATTTCCATATAGCCAGCATTTCTTACAAGCCTTAGAAAATCAGCAAAGAAAAGAGACCTACATTCAAAGTAACAAGGTGAGAATTTAAAATAAAGGATGGGGAAGCTAACCTAAGAAATAGACGTATTTGCTGAAGAGATGGCATGTAAGAAAGAAAAGCAGTGCAAAAAGTAGAATATTTAAGAAGTATTAAAGAATGTTTTAATCTGTTGGGGAGCTTTATGTAATTTTCGTTTGTCAGGGGATATTTCGTGTTTTTCAAATGGAATAGAATATATTAAAAAAATGTAAGATTCCACTATCAGTAGAAATCAATCTCCCCTTTCTCATTTATGTCAAGAGAGGAAGAGTAGAAAAGAAAATATAAACACCTAGAAAGAAAACTAGTCATGAACATTTAGCTTATTAAATATGAGATTTAAAATTCTTGCAATAATATAGGTTGCAGTTTACATTTTAATTTTAGAAAAATCTTATATAAACTGTTCAAAATAGGCAGACTTCTAAAAAAGTATATATCTGGTGTTCAGAAAGAAGAGTTGCAATAAATTATATCAATGATTTGTTCATTTTTTTTTCAGATGAACAAGGTCCAGAACACACTTAATTCCTAGCATAATTTTTAATGAAAAGATAAACAGAGTTACTTTTTTTTTGCATTGATACATGTGCCCTCACCAGGGAGAGAGGGAATTTGAGAAAGCACCCCCCCCGCCCATCCCCAAGGAGATGGCACTCTTCAATTCCTTCTCTTTTCTCCTCTCGGGATTTTGGGAATGCTGCCACGAGCACCCTGTGTGATTTTCAGGGCATCAAGTCCTACCCTCTCAGGTGTAGTGGACCATGTGGGATTCAGCTGCCTTAGCCATCATGACACTGGCTAGCCCAATAAACAATTATAATTTTAATGAGTCACAATCATGTTGACCCAATGGAATCGGTCTAGAGGCTTCAGAAATTGATATACAAACTCCCTAGATACAATGTCTTTAAAAATTAAAATTATATGTAAATTAAGCTTCCCAGAAAAAAATAAAAATGATATATTACAATAGTGTTAAAAGAATAAAGCCACAACTAATCATATGACCTTAAGGTTTACATTTTATCATTTCACTCTTCATCTACCTTTCACTTCATGTAACTCTCAATGAACTATTACAATTTTCAGTTTGTCTTGAATATTATGATTTGAGGTCACACATATTTCTGAATGTATCCATTCCTAAACATACCTCATTACTTCCTTCTGAATATATAAGCTGTA